>QLON01000682.1:40071-81799 GCA_003313675.1 Termitomyces heimii
CTTAATTTTAACTAATTATACTTTATATATGTATTTTTTTTATTTTTATTTATGCACTTTTGTTCTTAATTACTATCTTTATTTTCAAACTACTATGCTATGAAATCACTTTTCTCCACTGCATTTACACTAGCCAGTAATGCTACTTACTCCCACATTTATGCAATTAAGCTCAACATCCACTGGCCTACATTTAAACCTGCTTTTAATTATGCTATAAGTAAATTTACCAAGTAGTTGAATAAACTAAAAATATTTTTGCAGCAAACCAGCTTAAACTGCTACATCTTTACTCTTAAGTTGAGATCTAAATAGCTGGTTACTAAATCAAATCCCACCACTAAGTTCATTACATATTTCAACTGGCTATTAAATAACTGAAAGAGTAATTTATGTAGCTATATTCAATACTAAATAAGAGAACCTTATTACTAATAGCACTGCTAAAAAATGCTACAATGCCTTAAAGGCATAAGCACAGAGTAAGGGATTTATAAAGCAAGTTATACTGATTCTAACTAAGCATGGTAGTGTTGCTTGCAGTATAATAAAGTCAAACCTATAAGGAGATATATAAATTATTGCATTAGAGGTAAGATAAAAGAGCTTCTTATTGAGGAATAATAGAATAGTGCATTCTTGCTAATTTAAAGATGTGATTACTATAGTGGCAAAGATAGTTTTATAGTTATTAGTAAGGTTATTGTTTCAGTTAATGGAGATTCTGAAGTTGTGGCCAGCATTATTGATGTTATTTTCAATTGCCATAAAGCCTTAATATTCAAAGAAGTTAGTGAAATTAATTAAGGCAGTATATACAATGCTAGCAAATTCAGTTAATTTAGTAATTTCAGGCTTTTTAGCTTCAAGTTGTATTTTTTGAAGGTGTGAGATATCAATTATATATGCTAGTTCATTGAGTTCTTTTACAGCAATGCCATTTTTTATAGCTCCTTTTGCTTTTATACTTATATTTGCTTTTTCTCCTCTTTATATAGCTTTTTTTGCAGCCTTAAACTCTTCAATTGTCTTGCCAGCTATACCTTCTTCTAGCCTAATACACCACTACTTGGTGTGGCTATAACAGGAAAAATCAAGTGAGGCAGATTTTGCAGCATAGCCATCTAAGGCCATAAATATGTGTACTTAAGACATTTTTCATTATAATGAGGACTATATCAGATGTAGTAGATTTAATGAGAGTAGCTAAGCTATTAATAGTCTAGAAAAGTTTGTGAACATAAGTTGAAGTATAGAGATTCTTTGTTGTGGAATCAGCTAGTCCTTAAAACACTTGAATCTAGACAGATTCAAACACTTTGCTGTTGATTAAATTTAGAAGTGCAATGCACTTGAAGAGATTTTTGCCAATATTTTTAATTACAAAGACATTGTTGATAAGCTTGCAAATCTTCCTAGTTATGTTTTTAATGAGTTTGGAAATATATGCATATATGAAAAGAGCTTTGCATATAAGTGACACTTCTATTAAAGCATTAGGTATAAGAACAATCTGCCTGCATATCTAGAATAAAGCTGAGATAGTATTAAAAAATATGCTATATATACCAATATTTACCATAGAACTTATCTTTGTATTAGCACTCATTACAGGCATATATACATTAATTATCTTTAGTAGTATAGGAATTACTATTTTAGACAATATTAGCAAAATGCTTCTTGCTTCAGAATTACTTCTTTTAGAATAATGTCTTTATATGCTCATCTTATAGAATGTGCTGGCTAGACACACTCTTACAGTACAACATCTATTCAATGTTGACACCTGACATTAGTGACTTCATTATGCCCATTATTAAGTTGTCACCAAAATGGCCCATGTAGTCTACTGCCAAATATGCCACCTATCTTCCTCAATATACAACTAAAATGTGACTTTTGCATTCTTAATAAATAAACAAGGTCACCAGTATCTAAAGTGTAGGAGAAAGAGTGTAGAGTAACTAAGATGCTAAAAATCATGTGGATAGATTTAGCTGGATCTATATATGTGCAATTCTATATTGGAAATATATATGTTATAGATATAGTTGATGACTATATCAATACATCTTGATCCATCCTACTAAGATTCAAAAACAATGCATTCCCAGCACTATAAAATTAGTAGAAAAAAAAAAACTCAAAACAGGCAAAAAAGTAGAAATATATAGAATAGAATATAATAGTAAGCTTAAAAATCATCAAATAAAGAAATGACTCATATCTTTAAGCACTTAATATGAATATGGAGCTCTGTTATATGTTACAGTACATGGACTGCATCAAAAGAATGCATAGGACTCTACTAAGTAAGGCAAGGATCATGAGCTTAGCAGTAAAGTGCTCAAAATTATTGTGGAATGAATTCTACTTCACCACTGCATATTTATACACCAAAACCATGACTAAATTTCTTCAGGGCAAAACTCCATTTAAACTATAATATAAACACACTTTAGACTATATGTATATAAGGGAGATAAGTTGCCACATATTCATCTTTACTCTTAATTACCACAATCCAAAGTTTAATGCATATGAAATAGAATGCATACTAATTAGGTATAGACATAATTCAAAGTTCTATTGATACTATAGCCTGAAGACTAAATGAGTTTATAAATTGTACCATATGCATTTCTTAGAGTGACATAAGGAATATACAACTAATTATATCAAGACAGTAGTAAAAAAAAATACTAGGTTATAGAGCCATGTAAGTTAGATCACTTTTGATAAGTGTAAAGGTGACTTCTAGAGGCTGTGGCTCAATTATACAGCTAGCTGATGAAAATCCAAAGATGTATTAATAAGGGCAAGATAAATACAAATGATAAAGTGCTATCTTGGCAGAGGAAAATCCAAAGAGAATAAGTTTAAGGATTCACTTTGCCCATTGATATTCTGAGGTCAAGTCATGTAACTGTCACATGTGATGTCACTGTGTGACATAGTCATGCTGATGTTATGCCTTGTAACTGATGTGACTAATGTTATAGTCATAGTCATGAGTTACATGGCCATTAGGTGATGAGAGCAATGTAAATTAGATTACTTTTGACAAGGGCTCCATTAGAGCCCTCAAAAATACTTCTTGATCTGATACTCCCACCAGACAGAGATTTCCCCATAGTCTATAGGCAGTAAGAAGAGGGATAGCAGTGCAAATGTATAGCCAGAGCATTATAAAAAGACAATAAGGAAACCCAAATGAATATCTAAAAGACTTAGAACCTAATATAAACTCACCAGTGATATCAGTTCTAGGTTGACAGAAATGAGGGACAGAAGTATCCAGACAACAGACTGAACAGGAACTAAATGCATTGGTGGGGGCAAGTATAAATACAGAAATAGTGACAGAGGTCTGGATGGACACAAAAGTAGAGGAATGCATGATAATAGCAGAGGCAGAGGCAATAGTGGTAAACCAGTTGGAAAACCTATGTAGGGAACTAGGGCAATTCTCTGATCACCATATGTGAGGAATGCACATGGTAGAGGCAGTGATGAAGTAGTAAGAAAACTCATTCCAGAGCTAGTGGAAGTAGGTGAAAAACATATAGAGAGTAATAATACTGATATCTCACATGCACTGCAGAAAACAGTAGAATTATGGGCCACAGTCAACAATCTTGCTAAGGCAGTAAATAGCCTAGTAAAGCACTAGGAAACAGACTAAGCAAAGGATAAAGACAATACAAACCAACACCTCAGAACACAAGGCATGAAGATGGTCACAGTAATGGGTCTGATCTATTGACTAGTTAAGTTAGAACAAATGACAGCAAAAGATACAATAGCAGCACATAGACAAAAAGGCTCTCTGCAGTCTCCAAGAGACCAATACCATTCAGCCAAATTAATAGTGGTACCAAGAGGAAAGAAAATAGATACAGAGCAGCTAAACTCCTAAAGACTAGTCAACATGATTAATAACAGATTAGCTCAATTGCCAAATGCAAAACACTTATATGTGGCCTCAGCATAGTATAATTACAACCAAAACCTAATCATTATGATGCAGGAGGACCAAAAAGAGGAGGACCTCAGGAAGCATGCAAGGGAGTTCATTGATATACTAGGTGTATCAGAACACAGCATAGAGATACTAACAGATGACAGAAGATACAAGGTTAGAATAAATGGAGTTTGAATAGGTAAAGATGGAGAAGGTGGCTACAATACCCTAGATAATTTACTGGAGGAATGAAAAAGGTTTA
This sequence comes from Termitomyces heimii, assembly GCA_003313675.1. NCBI lineage: Eukaryota > Fungi > Basidiomycota > Agaricomycetes > Agaricales > Lyophyllaceae > Termitomyces > Termitomyces heimii. The sequence continues at coordinate 44,301 of QLON01000682.1, forward strand.
ATCCTATTATGAATAGAGTCACACTAATAGGCAAACCCAGGTAGATGCATGCAGAGTCAGACCTATAAACAAAAGAACATTTGTCAATCATACTAGAGTTCACCAAAGAGGAAGACGCACAAATACTCCTAGCAGCAAGATATGTGGCAATGTATGCAAACTTCTGTGAAGTTGTATACCATGCAGACAAACCCCTGGTTCTACAATATAGCAAGTGTTGGGCAATTGGTCACCACATATCTCAATGCAAGAATGAAAGAAGGTGTAGGGTATGTGCAGAGGAATATAATGAGAAGGATTATGAAAATGCATGGAAAAACAACATGACTATAGCCAAAGAAGGAGAGGAAACAGGAGACAAATAGAGAATGGGAAAAAGAACAATGTGTGCAAACTGCAAAAAAGATCACCTGGCAATGGAGAGGAACTGCTCCAAATGGAGATGCACTTAAATGATAGCCAGAGAAAAGGATTATAGAAACATTAAAGGTGGCTTCTCATTCAAGAAGAAGAAGCTACCAAAAAAGAAGGATAGTACAATAAACAGAACCAAGACAGGCAGAACCAGCAACAAAGAGGATGAACCAATAGCAACCACACCTCAAGCAACTACAGGAAATAAAAAAAGGAACATCAACAACTCTATAGCCATTAACAAACTACTGAACCACAGAGTAAAACATGTTAATACACAGATAAAGGTTGAAATGCTAGATGAAATAAAAGGAAGAACTCATGGTAATGTAACCCTCATATGAAGATAAAACCTATATGCATTGCACAACTAAATACCAATAAAAGCAACATAGTATGCCACACTATGCTGAACTCCTTTGTAGACAAATTTGACATCATCCTGGTATTGGAACCATGGTGGAGCTATATAGGGAATGAACGGAATGAACAGAGAGGCCTAGTGGCATTAGGTGCATGGACCCCAATTCTGCCTATGGCAAGGATACCAGAAAACAAAAGATCAAGAGTTATGGCATATATAAAGAAAAGACAGGACTTCAAAGTAACATTATAGTCAGATCTGGCCAAAGACCTAGACATACAAATACTAGACATTATGCAAGCTAACTACTCAACAATCACAGTAGTCAACATATACAGCCAACTCTGAAATAGGAACTAGCCCACACATAATAATGCATCTATGAGACTCTAAGAGATCAACCTACCAATGGAGAGGTCAGTAATATTGAGTGGGGATTGGAATCAACACTATTCCATGTGGAGCAGAGTTGAACTCCCACCAGCAGAGAGGACTTAGGAACTGGTTGAGTGGCTACAACAACATGATTTTACCCTGCTAAATAAAAAAGAACTATGCATATACCATGAGCATTACAGAAGGGAGGCAACATCAGTATTGAATCTTACATGGGCTAACTCAGAGGCATTGGCTTTGGATATAACAAAGGAGTAGTCCATAGATCCAAACCTGGCATGTAGATCAGACTACTTTGCATTGAAATGGTTAATTGACCATGAAGTGGCTGAAGTCCAAAATATCATAAATAAAAGGTATAATTACAAGGAAATCAAACCAAAGAATTGGCAGAATGTGTTCAGTCAGTAATTGAAGAAGAATAAAGAAAGGTGGGCATTGCTACAAAATCTAGATGCTAATCATTCCCCAGAGAACTTAGACAAAAATGTAGAACTCATTATAGAAGTGATGAAAGCAGCAACAGAAAAAACAGCCAAAGAGAAGAAGGCCTCAAACAAGGCCAGGCCATGGTGAACAACAGCCCTGGGTGAGGCAAATGAAAAGAGGATGAGGCTGAGAGAGGAATAGAGGATATATGTAGCCTAATGAAGAGAATAGAGTGAAATAATCAACCAAGATCTATAAAAAGTTACTAATTATTTTAGAAGGCTATACAAATATAAGAAGAAAATATAGATAGATAACACACTAGAAGAAGCAATGCTAAAGAACATGTGGAGACTTTGGGGATGGACTAGGGGAACCAGAAACTACCCTTCCTCAGTGATGAAAATGAGAGGAGAAAGTCTAGCCATAATCCATGAAGAAAAATGTGATATCTTATGCAAGATGCTTTTCAAACCCCCTTCACTCCTATGAAACAATGAAGAACCAGACCTGATAAGAACCTACAACCAAGATTACACATATGTCAAATTGACATGAAATGAGGTAAAAGAAGCAATATACAGATACAGCACAAAAAAGACACTAGGAGAAAGCTAATAACTGTTCAACATGGTTAAATGGGCATGGGAGGCAGAAAATAATATGATTTTTGCCCTAATGCACCATTGCATTAAGACAGGCAGTAGCAGTTGCACTACACAAACCTGCAAAACTAGACTATGCAGAACTCAAGGCATATAGACTAATTCAACTGCTGAAATGCCTTGAAAAAGTTCTGGAGGGAATAGTGGTAAAAAGACTGAGCCATATAGTTGGCAGGTATGACATGGTCCCACTGACACAGTTTGGAGGCTGCCTAAGCAATTCTACCAACAATGCCCTGTTGATGCACATTGAAGATATTCAAGCAGCTAGAAGACATAGTAAAGTTACATCTATATTAATGTTTGACATATGAGGATTCTTTGACAATGTCAATTATGCATGCCTATTCAGAGAGCTTTGTTGTAAGGAGATCCCACTACCACTGGTCAAATGGGTGGCCTCATTTTTGAAGGAAATAGAGGCAACAATATGCCTAAATAAAGTAAGAGGGGAAATGAAACCAATCAAAAATAGAATACTACAGGGCTCACTAGTTTTACTAATCCTATTGATAATATATGGCAGCAAGATCCTAGAACTGATGGAAACTAGATAAAAGGATTTGGATGATGATGTAATACTAAAAGCTGCATCAAAATTATTAGACAGCAACATCAGAATGTTAAGGAGTGATTTCATCTTTGTAAATAAATGGCTAACTGAAATTGGACTTTCAACAGAACCAGAGAAAATAGAACTTATACACTACTCCTGGAAATAAAATAGAGGTCACTCTTCAACAACCAAGCTGCCCATGTCTAAATCAGAGCAGGAGAAACAATACACATTCTCAGTCTATACATTGATAGAAAGCTGACTTTCAACCAACATATGTAGATAGTAACACATAAAGCCAAGAGAGTAGTTGCAGCAACACAAGTACTAGCAAACATAATATATGGCCTAAGTCAATACCAGCTGAGAACTATGAATAGAGCCTGCATAGCCTTGATTATAATATATACCTACCCAATATGGTGGATAAATAAAAAGATGTATACCAACAAACTAACAAAAGTACAAAATGAGGTGCTTAGATATATGGTAGGCACATTCAGGATAATGCCAGTGAAGGTGTTAGAGGTAGATATATTAATACCACCAATTAAGATCATACTGGATATGATCACAGGGGGTACACAAATAAACTTCACAGATTAAAGTTGACAAATCCAGTGATTGAGCAATTACCAGAGGAATGGCAATAAGGGAACTCCACAGCAATCATGCCCTCATTCCATTCCAAATGCAGATCTTAGAACAAAAGTAAGTTTAAGCAAACCCAATTGGAAAGAATTGTCAGGAAAATATACAATCCAATAGCAGGCAAAAGCATTGATCCATTTATAGCTTCTTCATGGCAGAAGTTGGCTAAGGACTACAATGGATGACTCACTATTATGGGGTCTCCAAAAGACAGCACCAAAACTGAGGAAGCCAAGAAATACAGGAAGAGAATTCAACAGCTGGAAAATGATGAAACTAGGATTTTGATATACTTTAATGGCTCAATGCAGGAAGAGGGACTAGACAAGAAGATTAAAAACACAGGCTGGGGCATAGTGGAATATCACCAAGATAGAGAAATCTTTGTAGACAGAGAAGACATGAACCAAAAAGCAGAAGTTTATGGATGCTGAACTAGCCAGCCTTGCACAAGCTACAATAACCACCATAGATTACATGAGATGAAGAAAAAGGGTAAAATACATACATATATTTGCTAACAACACAGCTGCAGTGACCTCTGTGTATGGCCCAAAACCAGCATCAAGTTAAAAACAAATGGTGAAAACCATACATGTGATGGATAAATTCCTATAAGAGGATGCCAATAGGTCACTCAGCATAGAATGGTGTCCTGAACACCAAGACATGGTGGGCAATGAATGGGCAGATGAAGAAGTGAAAGAAGATTTGCAGATATAGACATAGGACTATACTACAATAACTAATGTGAAACAAAGGATAAAAGAAGATACTCTCATCAAATGGGAAGAGGAATGGAAGGATGCAATACTGTCTGGGAGATTTGCTATAGCAAACAAGCTGAAACCCAAATGAAAACCAAGAGAACACATCATCCACATCCTAAGGAAGGTATTTGGCAGGCTCATACAATGTCAAATAAAACATGCCTTTATTGGTGAGTATTATGCTAAGTTTGTATTTAACAAGCCAGTAGGATGCCCTTGTGGAGAACAAATGCAAATATGAGAACACATAATCCAAAGATGTCCAAAATATGAAGAATACTAAAAAATACTATGAGATGCCAATAAACAGATGGAATTAAAAGAACTGCTAGGTATAAAGAAGGATTTCAAAGCCATGGCCAAATTCCTAAGGAAAATAGAAGCATTCACAAAGACAAGGAGAAAGAGGGAAAAAAAATCAACACTAATAATTGATGATTAAGAAAACAATGAAGACAAAAAGAGGTGGTGGGGTAGGATAGAGAAGTATGGGGAAGAGACTTAGGCCTGGAATGAGGAGAGACAGGGACAGAAAAGAGAAGAGAAGAGGTAAAATAGTGGAATGAAGGAATAAGCAAACATTGGCATTAGGAAGGCAGGTCTGGGCATGCTCACTGCAAGTGGTCTTGATAACTTGTGTATGCATACATGCTGGAGGATAGTAGAATCAAACAGGGTTGTTGCAACCCCATCACAAGTCAAGAATCACACCAACTCCCCAAAAAACACACAAGTTCCATTAGAAAGAGTATACAACACATCCCAAACCATCAGACAAGCCACTGAAAACAATATGAAAAGAGTTCTATATTACAATAATAAGATACAAGGCTGCACATAGACAGATCACACCTTATATACTTGGAGTAAGATATATATTGTACTTTATCCCTACTTCTTAGCCCTCTACAGTAGCTTGCTAGTGGCATAAACACAATTCATTCATTCATTTATTCCATCAGAGCCTTCATTGAAAGTGATCCATTTCTCACAGTCTGGTATTGGCTCCAGACCAATGAGGAAGTTTGTTCCCATGATCCAGCTAGTGAGGATTTCAATGAAAGTGCTCGACAGCAGGTAAATTAGAGTGCAAAGGCCTAAAAATTAAAAGGAAACATGGGCTAAGGGACCTCCAAATAGGTGGTTCCCTGACAATAAGGCTCTGATGGAGTTCTTATCGAAAGTGATCCATTTCTCAGAGTCTGGCAAAGGCTTCAAACCAATAAGGAAGTTTATTCCCATAGTCCAGCCAGTGAGGAGTTTGATAAAGGCAGTAGAAAGTAGATAAATTAGAATGAAAAGGCCTAGAAATTGAAAGGAAACATGGGATAAGGGATCTTCAAAAGGGTGGTTCACTGACAATGCCTTATTACAAGAAGATCACTCCTGATACCTTGGCTGCTCTGCACAATTGTTGTACAAGACCCAACTCCTATATATATTCACTTCCACCACCTGAGACATTCTATAGATACATGGAGAGGGCTTCTAGTAGTCAGTACAGTAGTCTTAATATTGCATCCAGTATAGTCTAGTCTCAGTCTGCTTCTCTCATCTCTTGTCTTTCTTATCTCCTTGTTTTACTCTGCTATCTTTAAATTTATTTATTTTCCTCCAACTTTTTCTCTTTGATCTATTTTTTTTTACCTCATTTCATCTTGTCTCTTTTTCTCTTTCTCTTCAAGCTCCTCAAGTTCTATCACAACTCTCTTCTTTACTCAACTTGATTTGGCTCTAACCATTCTTTGAACATCTCTGGTTTTTTTTCTTCATCTTAGTCTTCATTCTTTCTTTTGTTACAACTTACTCACACTCTCCAAGGTAGCTCATATTGATCCCCACTTTTTCCTGCTCTGAGTTCTGACATCACTGATTTGATCACTGAGATTACCAAGCATCCATAGATAGGCTGCAACTTCAATGCCTCAAAACAACCTCAGCTCCCTATGCTCATTATGAGAAGGTCACTTCATAGGAGCCACTCCACACAATCATCCTGCAAGACTCAACTCTCATGTGATCACTCCATCACCTGATTTTGCCAACACTTGATTGTTCCTGGTTCATAATCATCAGACATCAACCTTTCACTCAGTATAAATTCCTTTTGACATTTAACAAACTTTTTCAATGAGAAAACTTTCCCTTGTTTGATATCCAATCACTGTTTACATATAAGAGGCACTATGCATCTCTCACATGCTTTAATTTCTCCAGATGTTGTCAAAATCTTGGGAAGGTGGACTTCTGATGCCTTCCTCAGATATTGATGATGATTAGAGCGATTAGCTCCTTTATACATAGAACTTTTGACTCCTATCTTGCAGGATACACTTGCTTCCTGATGGGGGGGTGGGGGGGTGTTATCAACTTCTGACAATACACAATGTCTTCGAGTCGGGTTGTCTATTTGCAGATGTCACTAACGCCCCTTGGTTCACATACTGTCATGCGTTCCGGCACCCATCACGGCTTAGTGTCGGAGTTAGGTTTTGGTAAAATATCAGATTCCTACGTAATTTGACCGAAGAAGGAAAATCATCTTGCAAGTAGTAAAAATGATATTTTGTCCAGGTTTGCCCGCCAAATAAAACGGGACAAGCAAATATAAGATAATAAAAGTTTGATTAGATCACGCGGTTCACAAAACTGAGCCTCTTCGACGTTAACTACCACAATCCGAATTGATTTTTTGTATCCAGTTATAGCTGGAGTTTTACCAACTCCCGCATAAACCCAGGTTAGCCATAATAAGCCCAACCCCAATTTAGAGAGATCCTAAAACTGCCTTAATTCCAAAGAGGATTTGATGGCCGTAGATATGTGTTAATCTTGGTTGAGAGTGTAATACTTCAAACGGGCCGTTATCAAATTTTGACCTCCATCAGCTCAGCTGGATTACATTAAATGCCAACATCTTTAACCACATATCCCACGATGACTGAGTCCACGCCGCACTCAGAGGGAATTGAATCGGGCATTACTCGTCAACTATCTATCTATGATTTTGGCTTCCTTCCGATACCTCAACAACTCCGTTATAACCCCACCAAGCCTTTTCACTTTGGTTTGGTTTTGAATGTTTCATTTGGATTTGCGAGCACTTTTGGTAAGTTTTGATGACTTCGTCATTGAGACGAGTAGTACTGATGCAGTGTGTGCTAGTGGTTGCAAACCTCTATTATTGTCAGCCTTTGCTCAGTGAGCGTCTTTTCCTTGCCGCATTGAACTTACTCTTGTTAAGTGTAATCACTTGCAGTACAATTTTCCGAATCATTCAACGTGTCTTACAATGAAGTTTCTAGGTCAGTTTGCTCAAGCTTCTGAGTGATGCATACTCATTTGTTGCAGGATTCCCACTCTTGTACAAGCAGGGTGAGCTTTATTTCCCAATCAGCCGAGACATCAGTTGCGTTGATTATGTCGTAAAAGTTATGCTACTGGCCTTCTCCTGATATCACCCCTTGGTGACCTAGTCCGTCGACGGCAACTTCTTATCCTTCTGACCAGTCTTTCCACGACTCTGACAATCGGCCTTGCTATCACAAACAATTTAATTGCATTCGAGGTTTTGTCTTTTGCCGTCGGGATGGTCTCTGTTGCCCCCCAAATTCTTTTGCCGTTGGCCGCAGACTTGGCTCCAGCTGAAAAACGTGCATCCGCTATCTCAGTTGTACTTTCAGGCCTTCTTTTTGGTATTCTCATTGCAAGAGTCCTGGCAGGAGTCATTGCAAACTTTACGACCTGGCGGGTCGTATATTACATGGCGATTGTAACTCAGGCTGTCGTATTACTCGGGATGTATCTTATGCTTCCCGACTATCCCTCAAAGAATAAGGGTTTAACATATTGGGCTATTCTCTGGACAATGGCAAAGTTCTGCGTAACCGAACCGTTACTGATCCAGGCGTCCCTAATCAACTTGGGCTCAAGTGCCTGCTTTAGTAATTTCTGGGTGACTTTGACATTTCTTCTGGGAGGACCGCCATATCATTATTCAACGTAGGTCTCTCTGTTCTTCTCCCAAAGGGTATCTCTGAAGAGCCACCAGTCTGGTGATTGGTCTGTTTGGTCTAGTCGGCATGTTTGGTGTGGCTATGGGCCCTTTACTTGGAAGAGCTATCGACTTGCTCATTCCATGGTGTGCATCCCTCATAGCAATATTATGCCTTATTTGCTTCCAGGCCATTCAAACTGGTGCTGGCGGTATCAATATTGGTGCTGTCATCATTGCAACGTTTGGACTAGATGTATTTCGGCAAATGCTGCAAGTCTCTCTCTCAACCGCAGTTTTTGGGTGAGCGACTCCACGTGTTTTCTTATCAGAATCCTCATGTCCCTTTGTAGGATCTCTGAAACAGCACGGGCGAGGCTTAACGCCATCATGATCCTCTCAGTGTGTCTTTTTTTTTCATCATTGGGCCTATGATAACGTACAATAGATTTTCATTGGTCAAGTTCTTGGTACATCTGTTGGTACCAAGGTATTCGTTACGTATGGCTGGAGAGCAGGAGCTGCGCTTAACATGGGTTTGTATGGATGGCAATTATTTATCCTTTTCTTGCGCGGTCCCCATTGTAGCCGTTTCACATGGTTTGGGTATGAAGGAGGGCTTGAGACACGGAAATCGGTTGTTGAAGCTAGAGCGGAGGCGATGCAAAAAACCATTGATAAAACCTCTTTGGAAAAACCTAAAGATGACAATACTAAATGATAGATAGACTTGATGACTTCGAATTTGGCTGAAAAGGCCCTTTGGATTTAAATTTCTGGACAGCATTCTCTCGTGGTTCCGAGATCTATTTTGGAGATTCGATTAATAGGTTAGAGACAGATTCCACTCTCAAAAAAATAGCAAAAAAAGCGGATCGCGCATCTAGCGTGTGATTTATTTAGGTATTGAGTTTGAAAGGTAACTTACTTCCTTACTTCCGAGTTCCGAACGCCTTTCCGTCACTTACATACGATGAGGCCATCTGCAATCCGTTTGCTCAACATTCTCGTCCCCGTGAAACGGTTAGCATGTCATTACCTTTGATATTACCCGCTTACATTAACGGCAGGGCCGTGGACTATTCTGTCAAAATCCGCGTCAATCCCCAACAGACCGGCGTTGACCTCAATGTGAAGCACTCAATGGTAATTCTTTCATTCAACTACAGAGAAACATATTGAATGGTGCACTATACAGAACCCATTTGATGAGATTGGTGCGTTTTTGGGTTCATTCGACCTGTCTCCACTAAATTCTTTTATAGCGGTGGAGGAAGCTGTCCGCTTGCGGGAACGCCACAAGGACCAAGTCAAGTCCATTAAGGCTGTGACAATAGGCCCACCTAAGGCACTTGAAGTTCTTAGATCCGCTCTTGCGATGGGCGCCGACTCTAGTATCCATGTCGAAATTGCCGAGAACGCACCCGCGCCGGAGCCACTCGCAGTTGCAAAAACTCTACGGGAGATTATCAAACGGCAGAAGGAGGGCGTTGACGTCGTGATACTTGGAAAGCAGGCTATTGATGATGATCTGGGAGTGACGGGACAGATGCTTGCGGGTTTATTAGGTTGGAGTCAGGCGACGTTTGCGAGCAAAGTTGAGATCGACACCGCCCGAAAGGAAGCTTTGGTGACGCGGGAAATTGACGGTGGAAGTGAGGAAATCAGATGTCGTATGCCGGTGATTATTACGACAGACCTGAGGTGAGTGGCATCATGTCGCATGACTGGGCAAGGGTCTCATTTTCTGCGTGAACTCTAGATTGAATGGTAAGTTTAACTCTTGTTGCATGATTAGTATCTGCTAATTTTCTCTCTAGAACCTCGATATGCGTCGTTACCGAACATCATGAAGGCCAAAAAGAAGCCTGTGGAGAAACTTACTCCTGAAGATCTTGGTATTGACTATACACCACAGCTCGAGACGCTCAAGGTGACGGAGCCCCCCAAACGTGTGGGGGGTAGCAAAGTAGCAAATGTAGATGAGCTTGTAGCAAAACTAAAGGAGGCTGGCATTACAGCCGCGTAGAGTCTTGACCTTGTAATAGAAAGCAATACCCACGAACCGGTCTGGAAAAGAAGAAAAAAACGAATTATATTGTATCGGTCCATCTACAAGCTTTTTCTTATTGACTACATCACATTGGAAACCATACCTACGATGTTATACGCAGACAGGGAAAAGTGGGCTACAGTGGAGAGAGCATGATTAAGAAGAATGGGAGATTAAATAGAGAGCGACGGAAGCTAACGAAGAGAAATAACAGAGCACGAGTCGCTAGGCATCAGTCGTGTCATCGAGCGAAACTCCCTGAGAGATGTTAAGCACAGTGAGATGAAAGCAATAGAGGAAGCACGCACCTTTGATCGACATGCTGGACAGTTATTTCTGCCCGTCTCAAGCCACTTATCCACGCAATTTTGATGGAATGCATGCTTGCATTTCATCACGCGGATGTCCTCATCCGGCTGGTAGTCGTCCAAGCAAATGAGACACTGAATCAAATCAATTTTATGCGTGTTTCAAGAGAAATTGAGTACAAACCCGCTCTGTACAGTTGTAGGATATCTTGTCTTCGCGTTCATATTGTTCGAGCTGAGTCGTTTTGATGATTTCAAGCCCAGATTTTTGAATGTCTTCTTTGGTGACTGTTGATGATTTTGAATGGCCAAGCAGATCCGCAAGTTCCCTGAAAAACAGTTAACATGTCTTCAACGCCGCCACAATGAAAGAATTACAATAGGGCCTCGAGAGACGCAAGAGTATCAGGTCCACCGTTTAGTATACTATGATTGGGAGGGTAATATCCTGTAAACAAGTTGAGCAAGATTCATTATCCGAACAAAAATGCGATATACCTCCAATTACATATATCAAAAAAGTTCTTGACCCCGCGTTTGTTGGGGTAACAGTACGATTCCTCCTTCCTGGGCGCAGATTCCGAATTGCTTCCGCAGCACGCGAATGCCATCCACGTCCGCGATTATTTTCTGGAGGTGCAGCTTCTGGCACCGGTGGGAGCTCTTCGGGTGCTTCTGCACCTGCGTTTTCTGTATTGTTTGTGGCACCTGTTGCTTGAGCCCATCCACCAGCGACGACGGATTGAACACCGACGACGATGACGGGTACAACAGTGTGCACCTGTGACTGCATATTGGACTCTGGCACTTCGAGTACATCGTCAAAAAAGGGCAGCTCTGAAAGGGTTGCGTCTAACGGGAGGGGAGGGGGAGTAGTAGTCGGCTGAGGTGGAGTCGGCGGATGTGGTGATGTGTTTGTGGTGTGTGAAGTGGGTACGAGGGCGGTGGAAATACCTTGTCCTGGTTGGGCATTGGGAGGAATGATGATGGGTGCAAAGCGGTAGAGCCGCCACCAGTTGATACGGCCTTCAGCATCGACGTCGGGTAGCGAATTGCGTGCTGCGGTAGGAGAGGAGCTAGATGTGCCGGAAAGATGGTCATCGTGTATATCTTCTGAGGTATTTCCGGATTCGGACTCGGAGTCAGAGACCTCTCCCAGGGGAGGCATGTCGTCATATAAACCGTCGTCTTCATCTTCGTGGGAAGGCAGTACCTCTTCTGGTTCCGTCTCGGGTTCAGTTGCAGGCGGTTCTATTTCTGCTGGATTGGTGGCAGAAGTGGTGTCCGCCGGTGCAGATGGAGGACTCAGTGCGGCTCGTAGATCGGTCTGCAGATCAAGCAGAAATCGTTCGAAACTACCTTCGGCGGGTGGTTCCGCCGGGGCAACTCCGGTTGTGTCATTGGCATCTTGGGGATTATTGCTATTGGCGGCACTGTCACGCGACCCGACAGATGTATTTTCGAACCCGAGATTGAACGCACGAGCCATCTGCCCAAAAAGATGCTCTCGCGGATCAGAGGTAGTGTCCGTTCCTGAGGTGAAGGGCGAGGAGGGGGTGGTGGTGGGATGGGGACGCAAGCCTAGGCGCTCACGGATGCCACCCCATGCCTGACGCAGTCGTTCGGCACGTGGAGTGTCGAAACCGGAGGTCGGAGTGGGGGATGTAGGCCGTGGCGTAGACGACTCAGGGGAAGCGGTGGATGAGTTGGCTATGTTAGAAGGAAGGTGAAGTGGCTCAGTCGTGCCTGTAAGAAGTGAAGCGGCGGTTGCAGCAGCTGCAACGCTGCGAGTAAAATCGAGTCAGTAAGAGGTAGAAAGAGAGAGAAGGAACTTGCCTGAGAAGAGTGCCAAGAACGTCGATGCTCCCTGAAGAGATGGGACCTGTGTCTGCATCTGCTGTGGGAGGGACAGGTTCTGGGGCTGGCAGGGTCGGGGCGGGGTCATCGGGGAGGGGCGGTGAGTCAAAGGTGGAAGAAGGAGTGAACGACGCGCGGCTGGATGGGCGTGATTGAAGGAGTGTAGAGAGACGGTTGCGGGAAGGTGGAGGCGTTGAGGAGGAGCGAGGAGTTGGATCAGGAGGGCGCGGGACATCAGTTGTGTGGACGACACCTTGGACGACGACAAGCGTGCCCGGCGGTGGGAATTGGTGCTGGGGAGTGTTCGTTGCAGGCGCCAGGTCTTCTGGCGTTGCTGTCGGTGGAGCATTTGGTTCAGCAGTGGCCGTTGTCGAGGCAGGCGCTTCTGGAGCATCTATAATAGCGTTGTCGTCGACGTCTGTGGGCTCCGATAAGGGAACTGGTACAGCAGGCAATGGCTCGTCGTTGCTGGACGCTGGCGACGAGCTTGTCTCGCCTCGCAGGTCGTGCGACTGCTCATCGTCATCAGACAAACCCTCGCCACGCTCGGCCTTTTCGTCGATGGGCCCCAAGGGGAGCGTTGCGCTTGACGACGACGAGGCCTCTGAGGACTGCTCGGTTAGAGTGGCGTCCGGCAGCTCTGGCGTCTTTGACCAGCGCCGTGAGCTGCGCCTGGACCTGGATTGGCGGGGTTGCTTGTCTATTGTTACTAGCGGCCGCACGAGATTGAGCAGGCTGTTACGCACTGACCGTCGCCGCGACGATCCAGACTCTGCCGGCGCTGTGGGCTGCGAGGGAGACTGGGGATCGACAGCCGAGGTCGTCGACGCCGAGGCGGCCAAACTACTGCTGGGACGTTGTTGCCGCGATGAACTCTGACCCATGGGGGTTGTTTGAAAAGGTGCTTCTTGTGTTTGCTCGACGACGTCTATGCAACCGTCGTCGTCGTCGTCGTCGTGGTCGCAGTCAAAAAGGCGGTTGCCGGCGTTGGTGCCGATGAGTAACCCTTGTCAACCAGTGTCAACACTGCTTTTGTTCTCCCTTCTGTCACACATTGTATTCTACCAATCTATCAACACTGATCCTCCTGCTGCCGTGCATGTCCACGCATCCTTCTCCTGCCCTCGTCGTAATACAAACCCGTTCTCGCTGTTCACAACGAAAGAACCCTCCGTCCTCAACGGTCGATCACAATCAGACTCAGACTCATCAACTATATCGGGCAAACTTTCAGAGCACACCCGGAACTCTAGACCACTTTTGGTGCCCGGCTTGACTCCGTGTTCCAAATTCAGCTTTGGGAGGTGGAAGAACTGCCAAGGGGGTGAGAAGGTGGAACTTGTGCATCGTCCTCCATACCTGCACACAAGTGCCTTCTGGAGGCGCTACGTTCTGAGATTCTAGGGAAATATTCCCCCGCGATGGATCGCCAGCGGTGATGCGGTACATGAGCGTACCAGTGCCGACCAAAAACGTCTCGTCATCTTTGAACGATCCAGCAGCGTCCATGTCCATACCGCTTTGTCGAATTGCGGCAAGAAGAAGCTGCGCTGGGCTAGTACCGTCTAGACCGTTGATCATGTTACCTTCCCGTCTATGCAGACATGAGTAGTCTATTTACTATTTGATGGCGACGTTCGTTACGTACTGAGTGACCGTCATATCATTGGAGATAGGAATAGCACCTCTGAATGATGTCTTGATTGATTTCAAGGGTGCTGTCAGTGCTACTCCAACAGCGCCGGAATCGTAGATGGCATCGTTGTGAAAGAGGGTTACAGGGCGACCAGTGATAAAAGGCGTTGAAGATGCAATCAATCCAAGCTGGGAAGAGTTTGTTATAGTTAATTGCGCAACCTGTTAGGTACATACACTTGGTACGTCTGGAAAGGATTTTAGAGAGCTTAAAAGGCCTTCGGGAGCACTATCTGTGAAATAAACAACTCCAGTTGGTCTGTACACGTCAGAAGGCTTGGGCCAAAAGAGATGGTAGCTCACCGGATATTTTGTAACGATGAGGGAAGTGGTTCTTTGGTCTCAGTTCCAGTCAAAATGTCCGCCCAGCTGCTGTACTCTTTCACTTGCTCATCTTTGCTTCGGAACGAGTGCCAACGACCTACTTGAGGCGATGCACGGCCAGGAAGAGTTGAACGAAAAGGAACAGTCGAGGACGGAAGCACAGCAAGAGAACACGAGATATGGGAGGATACGAGTGGGGCAGAGAGACAGCCTATGGTCGAGTCCGAGAGAGTAGTTAAACGGGTCACTAGCTTAGACAGCGAAGACGGCTGAACATTAGGCGAGAGCGCGAAAAGGACCGTCTTCGAACGTGCTGCCGGGGCCAGAGCATCCAGATGGCGGATCAGCACAGACGGTGAGCGAGCGATGATGGTCGTGGTCATCACCTGACTCCGACCACAATGGACGATCCGTCCTTCCTTTGGATCACGTATGTTGTCGCTCGCAGACACACTCTCCTCTAACGTCTGTTAGTATTCCGACTGTCTTGATCGTCTCGGCCTACTTTGCACGCAAATGGTATAACGCACGCCAGCTCACAGTCTATGGAATTGGCAAAGGCGGTTCGACAGACTCCTTTTCTCAGCAGCTCACACTTATGGCATTCACAGCGCCCGGATTCCAGACGAACGTAAGAAAGGTCCGCGTTACACCCGAAATTGCTGCCCGTCTCCAACGTGGGGAGGAAGTGAGTCCGGAAGAGATTGCGCGTGCTGCAGCAGAGGCAGAGGCGGGCGAGGGCACACAAGAGCCTTACAACTC
This sequence comes from Termitomyces heimii, assembly GCA_003313675.1. Classification (NCBI taxonomy): domain Eukaryota; kingdom Fungi; phylum Basidiomycota; class Agaricomycetes; order Agaricales; family Lyophyllaceae; genus Termitomyces; species Termitomyces heimii. The sequence continues at coordinate 59,539 of QLON01000682.1, forward strand.
TTTATCGGGCCGTGGCGTCGTTGAGGAGGTACAGCTGGGAAAGGAGCAAGAGGATAATGAGTGGCTCCCTGAGAGTATCAAGAATCCAAAAAAGAGGTCAAAAGGGAAGAAGCGGTAGCAATTAGTTGTTATCATCGTATACATCTACGGGCATGTAGTACGTTGGAGCCTTCATTTCGTCGACGCGCCACGCGTCATTTCCTTTTTTTGGCATCGTGGCGCCGTTAACCTCCCGTGTCATTACTCTCGTCGCCTGCACTTCGTCTTTGTATCAAAAAGGATTCACACTTAAACGGAAACCATTGTGGCGGTAAACTAGGGTGGTAGTCCAAAGTGGCTGGATTTCGTTCGGATGATACATTTCTATCTCATATATACAGGTTGTATTTGCCTGGCTATACGTGACAATGAAGCCGAAAACCAAAAGACATCTTTAAAGGTGTCATGAAAACGGCGTATGCCGATAAGGAAAGCCGTCACAGGGATTGTGACATTTCTCTGTGACATCTCGCGCTCACTGGTGCAAACGGGGTGAAAGACACCTTTTATAACGCGATGGCTGGCAACAGCGGTTGGCAGCCAAGTTATCGACACAATCAGCCCGGCCAAAGACAACAAGATCCTCATCTGTCCAGGGCTGCTTCAAATTCAGTGCATGATGCACAAAGTTTGCTTGCATCGTACTCGATGGCGTCGGCAAATCCTACGAATCACGGTGAGTTTGAGGTTTTCCCCTAGGTCTTCTACTACTAACTCAATTACAAGTGGCCAGACACCTGGAAAATATGACTCTTACCGCTCAACCGCCGTCATTTGCTCAACCGAACTACTATATGGTTCAAAACGCATATCCACAAGGAAATCCCCCACCATATACAGAATATGCGCAAGAACTGGCCTATATTGGCTCTCAGCGTGGTCATACTGTTGATGCATATTGGAGCCAAACCAGAGATGATGCTATAAGGCTATTAGGGGACCGGGCAGGCCCGTACGTGGTGATCGTGACTGCTCAACTACCGTACCTTGCTCACTTTTATCAGATCGTATTCTTACCAGGAGCCTATTAACTGGGCACCTCAACCTTCTACTCAGCAAAACTACCAAACCAACTCGCTTGCGCAGGCATTATTTCAATTTACAGCACCTTCAGTAGCATACCCCACTCCTCCCCCTCCTGGAATTACTAGTTCTTCATCGTCTCTTGCTTTTGCACTCGGAAAACCACCCAGTCCACCGAGAGTGTATTCACCGCAACAATCGCAGAAATTCTTCGATGATTTCTTGGAACAAAAATCTCGTGAACTACATGCCGCTCGTCGTCCTGCTACTCCTCCCCAACCGCTTGCACCGCCCCCGGTACAAGAGAGCCCTGATCCTCTCGCTTTGACGACTACGAGTGAACCGCCAGCTGTCACACCTCGTAAACGCAAGGTCTATGTGCAAATCGAGTCTCCGGTGGTCAAACGCCTGCATCTCCTTCCTTCATTCCATAAAAACAATTCTGAGACCCCCCAAACTCCAAAGGCATCGACCTCTACGATCTTAAACAATAATGTAAGTTCAAGTGTATCCAGTAATCACACACCGCGCGGATCTGTGAGCATGGCATACGTTGCTGTTCCACCTGCCCCATGGTTGACTCCCACATCATCACGTAAGGGATCCGTCTCGGATAGTTCTGGAAAACAAATGTGGAAGTTGGATGATACGCCTGACCTGGGAGGATATGGATCTGACGATGATGACGGTATATATATCCCCATGAGGAATGATGTCGTTAAGAGCTCTGCTCGGCGTACGGGAGATCGCGACGAGCGTGGTATGTATAATGAACTCTGTCCGAATTACCTTGTTCACTTAATTGCGCATGTAGCACCACTTGAAAAACTGACTTCACTCATTGAAGAAATTTTTGAAGCCGAGGATTCTCTTCCATCCGAAGTTGATATATCGGATCTGCCTCCAGACTTTTTCTCTACGCTTACAACGACAGATGCTGCATGTCCATTACTAAATTCCGTAGTCATGCGTAAATTAACCAAGTACATTGGCCATGTTGCTCGGCCGATGAAGCGCATACGTACCGGCGTTCAGCATACACCCAAGGGCAAGGGTCGGATAAACGAAGTTGACACGCAGATTCTATCGCGCCTGTTGAAAATCTTGGAACGTAATGTGCGAGCAGGAGAAGATGTGGACCCATTTCGATATACTCCGCCTGCACGTGCGCCGACCGCATCCCCGAGCAAGAAAAGTCCTAAGAAGGCGGCGAGGGGGAAGAAAGCCGATCGCCGGTCAAAGTCAAAGACTCCAGGATTGGAAGGTGAAGGTGACGATGGGGACGATCATATCGGTCCTGCAGACGCTGTGGCGGAGCTAACAAATGTCGAGTTTGACCAGCTCGCCAAAGTGTTAGAGATTGCACGCGATAGCATTGTTGCTGCGGATTGTTGCATTGCACTCCTTGCAAGTGACAGGCTCACTAAACAGGTAGGTTTTTGTCGCAATAAGGAGATTTTCTCTACCTCTGACCTTTCTAGTTGTACTCGGAGGAACTCATTACCGCGTGTTTGAGCACAATAAAAAACCAACTCACCAGGATTGTGTATCCATTTGTTGAGGCCTCAGCTGACCTTGGACCTAACACCAGCGCCAGTTCGAACGTCGTGGCTAGCATTAGCCCACTGTTACATCATCTAGTTCTCAGCTTGTCGTCCTCAGCACAGTCACATCGTCGACAACTCAGCGAGTTGTTCCAAGCGCTATCTGCTGTTTTCCCCCGAATCATAAGCCTGATTAATGCAGAGAGCGTGGCGATGAGTGATGCTATTATCATTCAAGCTGTCTATATTGCCATTGGACCATTTTTTGTTGTGGAAAATGCTGGCAGTGACGGTGACGGGGCAACTGGTAGCAGGAAGAAAAGTGGAGATAGCGGTAACGTCATATTAAAGACATTTGGCAAGAGTGCAATGAGAGGGTTGAGGTTGGATGCATTGGCTTTAATTAGGAGTGTGAGTTTTATGCCCATTTCACTGGCCCTTGACTGACTTGCTCGTCCAGATATTTGCCAATCACGAGGATCAGAGATCATGGATCATTGAAGAAATTCTGAGCTCTCTAATTAACCTTTCTGATACGAAACAGAAAGCTGGACAATTCCGGTATAGTCAAATTCTCCTACACTCCTTTCATATCATTTACTTTGATCCTAGTTTACGAGATGGAAGGTCTATCCGAACAGTATCCGCCCTCCTTTTACAGCTAGTGCAGACTTCAGCGCATGATGTGCGAATTGAAGCCAAGAAGATTGATAAAGTTCGACAAAACCGCTTCGCGCTGAAGAGACAGGAGAGTCTTACAGAGAGTCAAACAAACCTATTGGCCCCCGAACCCTTTCTTGACGACAACGATTTTGAAGAGATTCGTCTCTATGGGTCCGCTTTGGACTCGGCAATCAAGGCTGCAAAGACTATCATCCTTTTCCTCACCCAAAGGTGCATTGAATGATTCTTTCCTCGTCCATCTCACTCATATGCCTGTTATAGGTCTGGTAAGGGGAAAGCGACGAAGAATTCCAATGAGGCAGAGTACCGAGCGATCTTTGACAACCTAATCTCGGACCTTTTATCTGTTCTTTACTGGCCAGAATGGCCTGCTGCAAGCCTTTTACTTAGCATTGCATCCAAATTCATGGTAATTTTCATGCGAGTCGTATGGTCATACGTATTTGATCATCCTAATAAAAGGTTTCATCACTGGACGATATCAAGACTACTCAGACAGACAATGCATCAAAAACTATAGCGCTAGATCATTTAGGCGTAATTGCGGCTCGTATTCGATCAAGCATGCTCAAGGTGCAGAAGACCGATGCCGATTCGGGACCAAAGTACAAGACTTTGAAGCCGCTAGACGAGGTGAGTTCCGCAAAGTTCTAGCTGCCCTGTATATCCTTTCTCAGGATCTGTAGATCATCTCTAGTGTCAATATGAAACAGTTAGATAACCTTCTTGCGGTTCACAGAGATATAGCAACTCATCTCAGTAAACGCTCCTCTGAGGACCAAGCTTGTGATGTAATCGTTTTTCCTTCATTCTGCTTTCTTTATTCATTTTCATCACAATCGACCGCAGAGCGCTCGAGAACTCACCGCAGCAACATTAGGCCAAGAGTTGGCTGCTGGACTTAAGCAAATCAATACATGGATGAACGATCCCAGTGCAGACACTGATCTTAATCTCAAAGATCAGTCAAAGCTTGAACCCTTCGGACAAAGGCTCAAGAGCGCCCTCAGAGACGTTTGGAAAGAATCTGCATCTGATGTCTTCGATATCGGGTAGGTATTACTTTGCACCCTGTAACAATCTTTTCTCTCATTAGCTACACGTTGACAGATCACAGGAGGAAGTAGTACGTATTGATCGTCTCGCAGAGGAAGTGGGGACCATCCAGAGTTTGAGGAATTCTTTTCAACCAATTCTCAACATCATATTAAATGCATTGGATGCGCCTCCAATATTCATGCGCACGAAGGCTTTACGCGCTTTGGGTCAAATCGTAACCAGTGATGCCTCTATCTTGGCTACAGTGCGCGCATTCGCTTTTCGACATATGAGCATCTTTTGAGACTGATTTCGTTAAGCCAAATGTCCGTCGCGCAATTGAGAGTCATCTTCTCGACAATTCTTCTGCTGTGCGCGATGCTGCAGTCGAATTGATCGGTAAATATATGATTGACTCCCCAGAAGTTGCTGGTGATTACTATCAGAAAATCGCTGAGCGTATTGCCGTGAGAGAATTAAGTCATGCTATTCGCAAACGGGAAGCTCACTTAGTTTTCAAAGGACACTGGCTTAGGTGTCAGAAAGCGGGTCATCAAACTTCTCAAATCCTTCTACAGCGTTACTGAGGACACAACACGACGTATCGATATCACTACACGTATTGTACTTCGTATGCTTGATGAAGATGAGACTGTTAGGGATCTTGCGCTTAAGACCATCGAGGAACTTTGGTTTCCAGCGGCTTCAATTCTGTCCTCAGCAATGAAATCAAGAACTATCTCATCGTCAAATGCAAACTCTCAAGATAAAGGACCCCTGCTCACGAAAGTTGCCATCATCATGGGAACGGCTGCGAACTTCAGGGACAGACAATCTCCACTTGAAGACTTGTTACACAAGATTATGGTAGATAAGTCCGGCTCTGACACTATGGCCTTGCATCTACGCTACAGCGAAATCTGCGAGACTTTGATAGATGGTTTGGTCGATGCCTCTGATCTCCCTGGCTTCGTGCGTACGCTTAGTTTCCTCGGCAACAAATGTTTCATGTCCTCCCTCACAGACTGTCTTCAATTGCATTAGGACGATCCACCTTTTTGTTTCCGCATACCCTGCAATTCTTTCTGGCTCCAATGCCTCAACTCTCTTACCGTATCTGAAGAATGCGACCACGGTAGGATCTGCATCGAATATGAGAGCGAGTTATTCACAATTTGTTACCAGCAAGAAGAGCAAGCAACCTCTGATTATCTCCTTAAGATATTCAGGTTATCAATACCTCACATGCCGAAAACTGCAGCCAAATTTGCCCAGGAACTTCAAACAGCACTTCAACCAATGATTATCAAACCTAGTGGTGGAGGAGTTCAGGTTGGTCATAGTAGTTTGGCTTGGTCAACAACTTAACCATCTTTATCAGGTCTTGCAAGAGAGCGTGGCTTGTATGTGTATTGTGGTCCAACATTTGACACACGACTTCACTAGATTGGTGAATTTGCTCAAGTCATGCAATGGTGGGTTGCAGCCTCTGAAACAATGGCTTTCTCGGACTCATGTTGTCCCAGCACGTCTGCAGGAGGCAATTAAGCGCCCCCTCTCCAACGAGATGACCGCTAACGACATTCGAGCATTGTCAATTCTAATCTTCATTGTCGCATTACTTGGCGAGCATTGCAACTATGATGTCGTTCGAAGAGAACAAGACGGTTTGTGTTCTCTGATTTTTTTTGGACGGCTTGGATTCTAATACTCAATTCAGAGCTTGCTTCCGACATTAGTAGCATATCGCAAGTAGGTGTTTCTTTCAAGGTTTAAGAAGTACATTGACATCAGGATGAGGGATCAATTGTGGAGCACATTTATGACAGCCTTTTGCAACTCTACGCAAAGTATACCGTGTCATCGCTACGAGGACGTATTTTGCAATGCCTTGGTACTCTATTAGCAATAGAGACAGCGTTTGGAACTTATTACTCTACTTTTGTACAGGTTTCCTATTTCGTGCTCAGCCAACGCTGATGACAATGGAGCGGTCTGCATCAATCATGGATGCCATATTTGCTTCACCAGAGGAAGAGGCTCGATCACGATTGCTGAAAATCATCCAAGAGTTCCTTATTTCAGAAGCAGCAAAGCATTCTGCTAAAGACAAAGGCATGCAAATCGGCAACAGTTCGGTCTTGGTTCACTCATATTTATTTTTCTAGAAGGCGGCAAGGACAAGACAAAACCTACAAACATCAACATGGATGAACTGGTAGGAAATACTGATGGATTTGCGGACTCGGGGTTTGGCCAATCGTATAGCTTCCACTGCAGGAAAAACTCATTGGTCTTCTAGTGTCAGTTCAGCCATCGTTCAACGCTACCTTAGCCCGATTTTAGATGCAGTCTTGTCTCAAAATCCTCAAATACAAGCCACTGCCATTGACGTCCTTAGCTTTACCATTAAACAAGGCTTAGCCCACCCTCTACAAGTGAGTGCAGCAAATGCCGTCTTCAATGTGTGCTGACGTTTAAGCAAGTCATTCCCTGTCATTATTGCTCTAGAGACTAGCCCGTTCACGCACCTATCCAATCGTGCCAGCGCTCTTCACGCAGTGCTGCACACGAAGCATGCATCGCTACTCAACACTCGTTATACCATCAGTGCTCGTGCGTCATTTGACTATCAAAAGAAAGTTACGTCGGGACCTGTTAGGGGTGAGTTTTCTTTTGTATATATACCGACAGTACCGAGTGTTGTTTAAACTTCCACAGGATTCCGCGCGCAGACACCGCCAGTGGCACTGTTACAGCGATGGTACTTCCTTGTACGGGAGAAACGGACGACGAGGCAAGACTTCCTAAAGGCCATGGTAAAGGTCTTTCAGGAGATCCCTCCAGATCGGGTAACCCAGGTACGAATCATATCACTCATTTTCGTTTGCTTATTTGGCTACTGTAGGATGACGTTGACTTTACACGCTACATGGCTGAGAATTTTTCTGCATTTGACTATAAAACTCAAGAGGAAGTTATAACTGTAATCAAGTACCTGACGATCGTACTTTCAACCACCGGAATGCAACTGCTAGAAACAATTTCACCGTCACATCTACTTTCTCACTTACGGTCTCCTTCCAATCCCGCACTTGTAGCACCTAACGTATCTGTACGTTTCCGGTAACTCATCTGAGCTCCATTGACTTTGTATTGCAGGATGCAATGGAGGGAGTAATCGAAACAACTCGTACGCGCCAGCTGGTTGCTTTGCTTAGGCTTACGTTTTTTGTTTAGCCGCCAAGCCTCCTCTCGAACTTCGAGAGAGACTTTCTCTGATGAGAAGCTCAGTAATTATCGCGATGGTAATGCTCCTCAAAGCTCACCTGAAAGCTCTATATTCTTTGTCGGAGGAGTATGCTTTCATCCTCATTCTATAACACATCTGGTTTACCACTACTTTCTAGCAAATGTAGCAAATTCTCTTTGGGAAAAAAGAGTGCGATTGGAGATAAACCCGCTGTCAAGCGTTACGATGGCATGATGATTTCTTGGGAGCGATTACCTTTTGCTCTGAATCCCTTACTCACGACGGATGATGTAGAGAATCAAAAGGCTCGGGTACGTTCATCTTTCGTTGCGCACGACTTTTTGTCTCACAAATTGTTTGTACCAGTTCCTCGATATTTGGAACGAAGACGGTGTCACTGCTGAGCCTGAAGATGAGTTTCCCTAACGATTGCTCCTTTTTTCAAATTTTGCTCCTTCTACTTGCGCATTGTTATCATTATTGCTGGTCATGTTGATATTTTTGCCTTTTTTCGGTTACAATACATAGTATAATTGCAATCGCCTGTACCTTACATTATCGCATTATATACCTGCACGTTAGAGTTTTGTTTTTCTGACTCCTGAATAATCGACATGTATTATATATAACAAGTACAAACATTGTTCTCTCATTCCACCCGCGGTAGACCCAAACGAAATGGCAGATGTTGCAGTCCCACTACAGGCACCAGAGCCTATGCAGGGCATCCTTGCTCCTGTTCCCATTCCGGCAGTAGCGCCAGAAGCTGCTGCGCCATCTGATGAACCTGATCATGCATGCGAGACCCTCTATATCCAGAACTTGAATGAGAAGATAAAACCAAATGGCGAGCTGGACATGTCTCATATGCTACTCATCTCATTCTTTGTTTTCCAGTCATTAAATCTTCGTTGAAGAATTTGTTCAAGACATATGGCGAAGTTTTGGACGTTGTAGCACACAGCAACCTGCGCATGCGTGGCCAGGCGTTTGTTTCATTCGCTTCCAAAGATAGTGCTTCAAAAGCGTTAAGGGATGTCCAAAGGTTTCCGTTGTACTCCAAACCGATGGTAAGCTCCATTGTCATTCTGTACGTCAATACCGAGCCAAAGATATTCATAGCAAATATCATTCGCGAGGACACGATCGGACGCGGTAGTCAAGAGACTAGATGCAGATAACTACGATGCGCATAAGACGCTGCGAGACGAACACAAGAGTGTGTTGTGTGTGTGGTTCATATCTAATTATCTGGCTAACATGCTCTTGCGTTAACAAGAAAAGACTCGATATACAAATCCTCTGAAGCAAAAGTTCCGCGCGAAAAGGATGGCGTCAGAGAGTGCGTTGGCCCAAGTCGTTTGTTTTTATTGCTTACTTTAGCCGTCAAATTTGCAGTGGATGGTGCAGCAGCGATGCCGGCGCCTAAACGTCCAAACGTCCAAATGCCAGACGAGTACCTCCCTCCCAACAAAATTCTCTTTTTGCAGAATCTGCCCGAAAGTGTCACAAAAGAACAACTTGTTGCTCTTTTCTCACAGTGCGTTACGGATTGTGGGTTTCATGCTTTGACATGTGTATCTCTCTTTCAGATACCCGAATCTGTACGAAGTGCGCCTTATACCAACGAAAAAGGACATTGCCTTCGTGGAATTTATGGACGATGGAAGTGCAGGTGTCGCGAAAGATGCTCTACATAATTATAAACTCGATGGCGAAAACAAGATAAAGGTCAGCTTCAACGATCTCCTTTCCACCTCGGCTGACTTTGGCTCGTTTAGATCACATTCGCAAGGAAGTAGTGAACATATCATTTTTGCTAATAATTTGATTTTTGTAACATAATAATTATTTTGTGGGGCTGCCGGAAAAAACCGGGACGGCGTCTTCTAAATTTGTCGTTGCCCAGCTCGATCTTCGTCCTTCGTTCTTTAACGGCTAGCAAGGTCATAATTGGAGGAGAAACCAACGCAGGAGTGCCCTTGATACCCCGCGCGTTGGCGGGGCAAAGATATGGGCCAGGCCGAATGGTCAGCAAACAGCATGATTGGTGGGCAACTGCACGCGACTTGAGTGTGATAATTCTTAATCACTTTTTACATAGCTGGCGCGGGCAGCGGCTTTGTGTCCAGCATTGCGACGTGCCCGCTCGATGTCGTGAAGACAAAGTTGCAGGCTCAGCGAGCAATACAGGGACAGCGAGGGTACCTGGGCATCTGGGGTGCGTTACAAAGCTAATCAATCGACTGGTTTTTGAGGTATTTGCAGGTACTGTGACCACTATCATCTCAGATAACGGCTTCCGAGGCCTATATCGTGGCCTGGGGCCTACAATCCTTGGTTACTTGCCCACATGGGCGATTTATTTTGCAGTATATGACGGAATCAAGGGCTTATTTGGAGAGCCGCCTATGGGCGGCACTCCGGTCAAAGAAAAGGATCGACTCTATCCGGCAGCACAACCCAAAGGATACCAGCCGGTAGCGAGAGAGCATCCGTGGTCACTGCATATCCTCTCTGCCATGAGTGCAGGCGCAGCAAGCACGATTTGCACTAACCCATTATGGGTGATCAAGACTCGGTTCATGACTCAGACCAAGGACGAGATCCGGTTCAAACACACACTAGATGCGGCATTGACTATATACCGAACTGAAGGGCCGAAAGCTTTTTACCGTGGTCTCTTGCCTAGTTTGATGGGAATTGCTCATGTAGCAGTTCAGTTTCCTCTGTATGAGCAGTTGAAGCTCGTTGCTCGTGAGTAAGCTGGGGGTTTGATACTTGATGGTTTTGTGACCTCTTTTTTGCAGAAGGTGACTCGGAAGAACCATTGACGAGTGACATGATTCTCCTATGCTCGGCCATCTCAAAAATGACAGCATCACTCGCGACATACCCCCACGAAGTTGTAAGGACGCGCTTGCAGACGCAACGACGGCCGCTGGCGGACGACATGTCGTCGGACGGGATGATCAAGCAACACCAACGGAGAGGAGTTATCTATACCACGAAGAAACTCGTCAGGAAGGAAGGGTGGACGGGCCTGTATAGAGGGCTGTCGATTAATCTTTTACGCACTGTGCCGAACAGTGCTGTTACCATGCTAACGTGGGTGCTCTGCCTGTGACTTGGAAAATCACGAGACTGACTGGAGATTGTAGTTACGAGATGCTGATGCGATATCTTGATCAAAGGACCGCGCGATGATAACCAACCATACCCGCATGCCGGACTAGACTAATACATACATACACAATTTCCTTCTATATAACCAAATACGTGTCGCGGCTAGATCCGAAAGAGTTCCGAAAGCCGAAGAGCTAGAAAAAACATGAGTAATTGGATTTTGTTTAGAGCTGCCATGCTGTCTAGGCAAGTTGTCCGTCGCTTTCCGGCGACTTGCAGGGCTTCAAAGTCCCTATTTTCGCGTTCAATACGGCCCCTTGCCACCGCCGCCCCATCCCCCAACGATGCCTTTGCCAATGGCACCAATGCCTACTATGCTGACCAAATGTATCGTCACTGGCGGCAGGACCCCAGATCCGTACATGCTTCCTGGGACGCCTATTTCTCTGGCCTTGAAAGCGGCATTGCTAGTCCTCAGGCCTTCACCCCTCCCCCGGGCTCGTTCTTGCCCCACCCCACTGACGGCGCACCCGCACTCCATCCCAACGGAGGCGCAGAGCTCGACGTCCACCTCAAAGTGTGTAATCTCTCTCGTCTTCCCATCTCAGTCTCATTCTCTGTCTTGTAGGCTCAACTCCTTGTCCGTGCATACCAAGTACGTGGCCACCATGTTGCAGAGCTTGATCCCCTAGGCATCATGGACCCCGACCTCCACGACGTTCGCCCACCAGAACTTGAGATCAGTCATTTTGGTTTCACTGAACGCGATCTCGACAAGGATATCACCCTCGGACCCGGCATCCTCCCTCATTTTGCGACTGAAGATCGAACAACGATGAAACTCCGTGAAATTATTGCACTTTGCAAACGTATCTACTGTAAGAACCCTTTTGGCATTCTCCTTCTCTCCTAATAACCTCCCACAGGTGGCGCTGTTGGCATTCAATACGTTCATATTCCCGACAAAGAGCAATGCGACTGGATCAGAGAGCGCGTCGAGGTCCCGAAACCCTGGAATTATACGGTGGAGGAAAAACGCATGATTCTTGACCGCCTCATCTGGTCAGAATCTTTTGAAAAGTTCATTGCTAGCAAGTACCCTAACGAGAAGCGTTTCGGTCTTGAGGGTTGCGAGGCTCTCATCCCTGGTATGAAGGCCCTTATTGATCGATCCGTTGACAACGGCGTCAAGCACATTACTATTGGCATGCCACATCGTGGTCGCCTTAACGTCCTTGCTAACGTCATCCGAAAACCAATCGAGGCCATTCTCAACGAGTTTTCCGGCGCCGATCTCGACGACTCACCAGCTGGAGATGTTAAATACCATCTTGGTGCCAATTACATTCGTCCAACTCCCTCCGGCAAAAAAGTCTCTCTTTCTCTTGTCGCGAACCCGTCCCATCTAGAAGCTGAAGATCCCGTCGTTCTTGGAAAAACGCGTGCCATCCAACATTTCGAGAACGACGAAACCACACATACAACCGCCATGGGTGTATTGCTTCATGGTGATGCCGCGTTCGCAGGCCAGGGTGTCGTCTATGAGACCATGGGTATGCACAACCTCCCTAGTTACGGTACAGGAGGCACTATCCATCTCATCGTCAACAATCAAATCGGCTTCACCACCGACCCCCGCTTCTCGCGCTCTACTCCTTATCCCTCTGATATTGCCAAGTCCATTGATGCTCCCATCTTCCACGTCAATGGTGATAATGTAGAGGCTGTCAACTTTGTATGTCAACTCGCTGCCGACTATCGTGCCAAGTACAAGAAGGACGTAGTTATTGATATCGTCTGCTACCGCCGTCACGGCCACAACGAGACAGACCAGCCCAGCTTCACCCAGCCCCGCATGTACCAGGCCATCGCCAAACAGCCTACTCCTCTCACTCAGTACACCAAGTTCCTCGTCGGTCGTGGTACATTCACTGAAAAGGACATTGAGGAGCATAAGAAATGGGTTTGGGGTATGCTTGAGACCGCCGCCGCTGCTTCCAAGGACTATGTCCCCACAAGCAAGGAGTGGCTCTCTGCTTCGTGGCAGGGTTTCCCGTCGCCTAAGCAACTCGCCGATCAGACTCTGCCTACCCGTGCTACTGGTACTGACGAGGCTACCCTCAAGCGTGTCGGTAAAGCCATCTCTCAGTGGCCCACAGGCTTCACCCCTCATAAGAACCTCGCACGCATCCTTACCACGCGTGGAAAGACCGTCGAGGAGGGCAAGAACATCGACTGGTCCACGGCAGAAGCGCTTGCGTTTGGGTCTCTCGCCTTAGAGAAAATCCACGTTCGTGTATCTGGGCAAGATGTCGAGCGCGGAACCTTCTCGCAAAGACATGCTATGATTCACGACCAAGCCAATGAACAGCAGTATGTCCCTCTTAACGATATCGGTTCAAACCAGGCGCGTTTCGTCGTGTGCAACTCCTCTTTATCTGAGTACGGTACACTGGGTTTTGAGCTTGGTTATTCCCTTGTCTCTCCTGACGCGCTCACCATGTGGGAGGCGCAGTTTGGTGATTTTGCAAATAATGCTCAGTGCATCATTGACCAGTTCATTGCGGCTGGCGAGAGAAAGTGGCTCCAGCGCACGGGTCTCGTCATGAGTCTTCCTCATGGCTACGACGGACAGGGCCCGGAGCACTCCAGTGGCAGGATTGAACGATTCTTGCAGTTGTGCGATGATCATCCTCATGTCTTCCCTACTCCCGAGAAGATTGAGCGCCAGCACCAAGACTGCAACATGCAGGTTGTATACCCAACGTGCGTCTGTTCACATTCTGTCATTGATTATGCCTTAAGATAGCTGTCTAGGACTCCCGCCAACTACGTATGCCGTATTCTCTGCTTGCGTCGTGCCATCACTAAACAATTCTTAGTTCCACGTTCTCCGCCGACAAATCCACCGTGACTTCCGTAAACCTGTGAGTTCCTTCTGTCTTCGAGTCTCTTGCTTGTCGTTCATTCCTCTTCAGCTTGTTGTCTTTTTCTCCAAGAGCCTTCTTCGTCACCCTAGAGCACGCTCAGATCTATCTGAGATGATCGGAGATACCCACTTCCAAAGATATATCCCGGAGCCCCTCCAGGAGTCACTAGTTGCTCCTGAGGAAATCAAGCGTCATATACTTTGTACTGGTAAGCCAACGTACTCACTGTCATTTGTCCATGGTTGATCTTCTTTGTATAGGTCAAGTATACCATACTTTGTTGCAGGAGCGTGAAGAGAAAGGTATCAAGGATGTAGCTATCAGCAGGATCGAGCAACTTTCTCCTTTCCCCTACGACCAGGTCAGCTTCTTTCTTACCTTGACTCGTATCAGTGAACTTAGCGTCTCCCTCTAGCTCACTCCCCACCTTGATATGTATCCTAATGCCGATCTCCTATGGTGTCAGGTAAATATTCAATGTTGTCACTTGTTGATCTTGTCACGATTTTGAACGTCTTTTTAGGAGGAACCTCTCAACAACGGTGCCTGGAGCTATGTCGGTCCTCGCATCTACACAGCTGCTGGGCGGACACAGAACCATAAGGGCAAGTATCCATACTATGCCGGCCGCGGTCCAACAAGCTCTGTAGCAACGGGTAGCAAGGTATTGCGTCAGTCGTGGCTTTATGAACATGACTGATGTTATGATTCTTTACAGGCCCAGCATAAAAAAGAGATCGAGTTGTTCCTTCGTGATGCATTTGATTTGTCCAGTGGCCACCACTAAAGCACCAACAGTAGTAACAGTAGTAGTTGACGAGCACATTTAATTTATTCAATGCCTGCCTTTCCATCTTGGATTATCCATCAGATGATGATATATATAATCTTAGTCTTCGATGAAATTAGGTGATTTATGTTCTGTACTCAGCATTCAGCTTGCTCAGTGCTGCTTTAGCACCCACTCTTTCTGGGTACCTCTGGTTTCCCTCATGCTTACATTTGGCTGTCCATTGGCGGCGTTGGGTCCACGGACGTGTGCCTTTGTCTGATTGTGATCACTATAAAGTAGTTAAATCAGAGAACATGCACAAAAAACCAAGCCCCCAAGACCAAATCCAGTAACCTCCAAAAAAACTCAGCACACAGCCTAGAGCAAAGATTCACACCAACACACAAGGCATAGAAAGCCTCTCCAAAGCAAACTGCTCCTATGCAGATATGGTGGCATGCTTTCCTCTAACTTAACCATTGAGATCTTTTCCTCTATTTCTTCTCTTTTATTTTCACTCCTCCTCTGATTCTTTGCTTGTTTTCCCATCCAAAATATCATTATATGCTTGGGTATTTGATTTTTTATGCCTACTAATGTCTGTTTTAACAATGAAATATGATGAAGTTATTGATCTTCAAAAAGTCTAAATAAAAATAGACTTCTGCTGAAACCTGTAGGCAAATGATATAGTTAGAACTACTTTGAAAAGCCCTCTCTAGATCAGGTCAGATCAGCCTTATCAGTGGCTTAAATGTTAAAAAATCAGCTTATTAGTATTTTGATCTAATCCATATTTAAATCAGTTCTGTGGCTTTGCTCAGATTTCCAGAGGTTAGAAGATCTATTTTAAGTAATTAAAAAGCAGTCTGTCTATTATGACCCTTTCACAGTCTCCAAAGTAGGATTATATACACCTCCCCTTTTTCTCATTTAATCTCTGACATCATTGAGTATCCCTGGATAGATCCAACTCTAACACCTCTCAGGATAAACCTGGTTCTCTGTGCCTTGATGTCACTCCAAGGCAATTACTCTTGACACCTTGCATAAGCCACTTTAAACAAATCTACTCTCTATTTCTCTATTTCTTTAAATATATTCCCTTTTCTTTGACTCAACTTCTCTTATTATTTCTTGTCTCTATTTTGCTTTATTTTAACTCCTTCAGTTTCTTTCAAGTTTTTAAACTCTATCTCACCCTCTCAATTCAACTCAACCCCAACTCTCTCTAATTATCTCTGATTGTTAGCTCATCAATTTCATCTCCCAATTTCCTTGATCAATTTGTCTGTTTCATTTATTCAGTTTCCTTTTCTCTTTTCCAACTCTTTTTACTTTACTTCTTACTCTCCTCTTTTTCTTTGCTAGTTCTTTCTTCCATCTCTTTATTTTGTATTCTTCTTTTTTCTATAGCCTTCTTAGTGTACATCTCCCTTTTCCATGACTCAACTAATAAGTTTCTGCTCTACAGAGTGAGCTTCCAGATTAGTGGGACCTGACACAGTCTCAATAGAGCTGTGCCACTATCATCAATGGGAAATCAAAGTATTTACTGTAGATCTAGTGAGATTTGATGGATCATCAAAGATATGATTACATTAAGTAATAAGATAATTTGTTACCAAATCAGGTTGTGGCTGTGCATATGACATCAATTTGGTATTATATCTCAACAATGTATATTTCAATAGAAATATGCAGTGGCTCAAAAAACTGTTCCAATGTTTTATACTTTTTGAAAGATGACATTGGCATGAAAGATGGGAAGTACCTAAAATCCTGATTAAATCATGTAAAATACTATGACATTGTAGCTACAAAATGGACCTAGGCTTATGTGATTAAAATCAAAACTGATGGAGAAATAGTCATTTTAAAATATTCACTCATTGAGACAATTTTTTGAGTATCTCTAATTTTTCAGGTTTATTCCTGTTTTAGTCAGAAACAAGGAGTAAATTGCATGTGGGAATATAGATAGAGTCATATGACCATGTTTGGATATATTTGGAAGTGGTTTAAGTTAGTTGATCCACATCTTGATCTTCAACCACCATTATATAAAATCTATTTCTCCTGCATAATGCTCTACTATTGCTTTTTTTCTTGCTCAAGGGTATTATCTGTATTAGATTGGGGCTCAACCTGGTCTAGAGAAGTCTACTATTGAGAGGATTGGTAGAAAGTTGGAAATGGACAAGGAAAACCATTCTGGAGGTTGTCCTGCTAAGCTTACTTCACATGATAAACAGGCTATTGTTCAACAAATCTCAACTAGGAGACTTGATTTAGCTGTCCAGGCCACCAATTTTATCAACAACATCATTTCCAACCCTGTCTCTCCCCAGACTGTCTGGAATGTGTTGAAGAAGGAGGGGTATTGGTTTGCTACTAAGAGAAAAGTTCCTATGCTCAAAGCTAGACATCAACAACTATGGCTTAAATGGGCTCAGGAGCATCAGAACTGGACTATAGAGGACTAAAAAAGGGTGTTGTGGACAAATGAGACAAAGATTAACAGGATTGGGTCAGATGAGAAGCAGTATATGTGGAAGCTACAAGAAAAAGGCATTCCAGACTAAACAACTACACCTACTGTGAAGCATAGAGGAGGGCATAAGTATGGGTTGGAATGGGGTAAGAAAGCTTGTGGAGGTGGTGAGGATCATGAATGCAAAGCAGTTACTGTGAAATTTTAGATGATGGAACAAAGGAGAGCTTTGAAAAGTTGGAGATAGTGGAGGGTGCCCACTACTTTTAACAGGACAATGACCCTAAACACAACTCCAAGAGGGCTGACAAGTAGTTTGAGGACAACAACTTTGATGTCCTTTGGTGGCCAGCTCAATTCTCTGATCTCAACCCTATTAAACATCTCTGGTGTCAGGTTCTGCTGAGTCAGGGGGCTTTCCAGGAAAGCAATGCCCTTACAAGGCAGACTTGATCTATGGATACTTGGGTGTCTGGAGCTCCAGGGCTAAGTGTCAGGTTCCGCTGAGTCAGGGGCTTTCTGGGAAAGCAATGCCCTTATGAGGTGGACTTGATCTATGAATACCCGGGTGTCTGGAACTCCGGAGTTAAGGCTCCAGGATTCAAGACGTGGACAGGGGGTGGCCCTGGGGAATGGAACTTGATCCAGGGCTTCGGGTGTTTTGGAGAGGTCAGGAGTTGGTGGGGGTCAAGTCAGAACCGGAGGTTCTAAGATGAGACCCAGTTAGTAAATTACGAGTCATGAAGTGCATACCAAACTTAAAGCATGCAATTATTCCGGTGTGCCAGTCAAAGCATGCCAGTCAAAGCATGCCAGTCAAAGCATGCCAGTCAAAGCATGCCAGTCAAAGCATGCCAGTCAAAGCATGCCAGTCAAAGCATGCCAGTCAGTGCATACCAGTCAAGCAAAGGGCACACAACAATTCAGGTAATATCAAGACTAACAAATATAGTGGCAAACTATGCTATAAGTACTACGGGGTTGGGTCTTGGGGTTCTGGAGTATCTGGGATGGTTTCTGGGAGGCATTGAGTAATGGGCCAGGACTGTATACTTGGATCGCATGTGTGGGGTGCATGATCAATTGGCGCAGGGGGGTTTGTGATGCATGATGGCCAGAAGTGAGTAGCATGATCTGGCAGTTGATGGCAGTCAATCCTGGGGTCCATGATGCAGGGTATCCAGAGGTTGGCTGATGGTTGTGATGTGAGTTGATGGCGGTGTTGGTAGTTGTGGGGGCAGAGCATGTTGTGGAGTTAATGAAAAAGGGTCCCAGGTGGGGTTCCGGGGCTGTCCTGGGGGACTCTGGAGAGAGGTTATGACATCACCCCCCCCTCAGTGCCGAGACCCTCTGAGGCATGCATAACCACTGGTTTGGTCCGGGGTCCACTCATGGGATCCGGCACCTGATCTGCTACATATTCAAAAAAAAATTTTTACCATTAATTCAACCATGTCGCATATGCCGACGCATTTCCTGATGCCCCCAGCTACTAACAAAGTGGCCTCCCTGATTGTGTGGGAGGCCCGGAATGCACAATACCATGCGCGTGTGGCTGTGCTCGCTCAATGTGAGTGTCACTGCGTCATTTGTCTATTACAACTGACCTTCCTTTTCCAGTACAATGCAATAACCCTGCCCCAGAAGTGGGTTCCAGCCAGCCCCCAGAGTTTGCTCCCAATGTAGGTCCCAGTGTCCTTCTGGAGCCCCATCTGAGTTGCCCCGCACCTACCTTTGCATGGAAGACTGTCCCCCCCCCTCCTCGTCCTAGGCTGTCTGCCCCTCGTTTCCATCGTTCCAGGATGGCAATAGGGGCCATTTCCAAGGTCCTGGAGAGCTGTCGTGTTGCGTGGGCAGCTATAACCCAGGAACAATTTAGGGAGGCCCTGGAAAGGCTCCAGGGTCTGCCTGCTTATGCCTAGTGTGCAAGCAATGGACCAGTGAGTAGTCTCTTATTCTGGGTCTCTTTGCTAATTTTGATGCAGTGCTTGCACTGCACCTGATGACGGGTCCCCTGTCTGTTTGAGGTCCCAGGCCTCTCGTCCTGCCAGGATACAGCCGTGTGTGAGGCATGCTGTCTTAACCACAAACAGTGTTCTGTATCAGTGCTGTGGAGGGTGTGCTGCATTTCCTAGGAGCAGGGGTGGCCACTGGGGGGAGTCACCCGGAGGATGGGAGTCGAGGAGCAGGACTGGGTGGTGGAGCCAGTGGGGGAGGCACCCATGGAGGCATTTGGTGGGGGTTTGGGGGGTCGGGAGGTGGGGAGTTGGAGTTATCCTGTGGTCCTGATCACCCATTGGGCAACCAAAGCCAGGACCAGTAGTTGCGAGGGCCGTGGGGGGCACCCAAATAAAGGGAAGAGGCAGGCATCACTCAGTTCCTCCCCGGGGCCTTTCAAGAGGGTGCATCTGCCTGTAAAGACTCCATCCCTGGATTCACCAGTGTGCCTCTCCCTAGCGACCTTTTTCCCATTATCCAGGTGGTCGCTGGATGCTGAGGTGAGGATTTGGCAGGAGTGTTCAGGGCAGGGTGAGCGCGAGGAGGGGGCAAGGGAGGGGGCACTGCGTTATGAGGTGGCCGTCCCAGAGCTGGAAGAGGTGAGGGTGGCTCCAGGGAAAGTCAAGGGTCAGGCAGGGCCCCTGGGGCAGGGTTCGTCGAGTCTGGGGCTGGTCGAGGCCCTGCATCAGGATGTGGTGATTGAGCATATAGCCTCCCTAAGTGAGTCGTTCCCTCTTGCAGTCAGGTTGGTACTGATGTCCCCAGGTTGGGCTCAGGAGCATTGCCTGCTCCTGGACGGGGCTGCCGCAATGCTTTTGTCCCTGCAGGAGAGTGTGCAGATGGAGGTGAGGAATCCCAGGATGGAGCACAGCCTAGACCTGCTGGGGAGGTTGGTGACAGCCCACCGCCAGAGGAATGTCCTGGCCCCGGAGTTGTGGTTCAAGTGGATCCTGGATGAGGGCAAGTAGCTCCCATCCTGGGACTAGCTGGCAGAGGAGGTATGGCAAGATCATGGTCCGGGGGAGTTGGGGGAGGGTTTCCAAGGCTGGCTGAAGGAGGGGAAGAGTGAGGGTAGTTTGGGGCCTCAGGCCTAGGGGTCCCATTTTCTTGCCACTGTCTGTAGGTTACTGTATGTATATAGTCACTGTCTGTAGAATATTGTAAGTATAAAATATATATAATTAGTCTCTTGGAGTTGAAAAACAGTGTTAGTAAGGTGATAGCAAAACTAGAAAAGACACCTTGCCCAGGCTCTGGGGCACTACTGTGGAAAAGAATTAAAAGGGAGGTAGGGTTTTTTAAAGAGGGGAAACAGAAGGTATACATGGGAGTTGAATTCCTACTAAACCCAGAGGTGGGGGTTATGCCCACTACTGCTGTCTGTGAGTCCTGTGCCCTGGAGGATCATCTCCTGGGTGACATTGTTGGAAGTTCTGGAGTTTGTCAAGGGCGCCGTCGAGGTTCCCACATAGTTTCCAAGTATTGTCCTCCGGGCCATACCCATGCCATTGTATGAGGAAGTGGGGTTATCCACGAATGTTCTGGGAGTTGAGGATGTCTTCAACCTCATAGTGGTACTCATCCTCGACTTCAACTGGAGGAGGGGGTTTGGGGCATCACTCGGGAAAGGGGTCCAGAGGGTGTTTTTCCAGGAGGCAGACGTGAAACACTGGGTGCAAACCTTTAAGTCCCGGAGGGAGCTCAATCTTGTAGGCATGGTGTCAGGTTCCGCTGATTCGGGGGCTTTCCGGGAAAGCAACGCCCTTATGAGGCGGACTTGATCTACAAACACTCGGGTGTCTGGAACTCCAGGGTTATGGCTCCGGGGTTCAAGATGCGAACAGGGGAGGTGGTTCCAGGGAAATGGAACTTGACCCAGGGTTTTCAGGGTTTTGGTGGGGGTTGAGAGTTGGCAGGGGTCGAGTTGGAACCGGAGGTTCTAAGACGAGACCCGGTTAGTAACTTTAGAGTCGCGAAGTGCGTACCAAACTTAAAGCACGCGATTATTCCGGCATGCCAGTCAAAGCGTGCCAGTCAATGTGTACCAGTCAAACAAAGGGCATGCAACAATTCAGGTAATATCAAGACTAGCGAATACAGCGGCAAACTATGCTATAAGTACTACGGGGTCGGGTCTTGGGGTTCCGGGGTGTCTGGGATGGTTTCCGGAAGGCATTGAGTAGCGGGCTGGGACTGTATACTAGGATCGCGCGTGTGGGGTGCACGATCAATTGGTGCGGGGGGATTGTGATGCGTGATGGCCGGAAGCGGGTAGCGGGATCCGGCGGTTGATGGTAGTCGATTCCGGGGTCTGCGAAGCAGGGTTCCCGGGGGGTTGGCTGATGTCAGTTGTGATGCGAGTTAGTGGCGGCGTCGGTAGTTGTGGAGGCGGGGTGTGTTGTGGAGAGGGTCCCAGGTGAGGTCCCAGGGTTGTTCCAGGAAATTCTGGAAGGGGTCGTGACATCACCCCCCCCTCAGCGCCGAGACCCTCCAAGGCGCACGTAATCGGTGGTTCAGTCCAGGGTTCAATCGTGGGATCTGGCACCTGACTTGCCACGTATTGAAAAACAATTTTACTATCAGCTCACTCATGTTGCACACACCAATGCATTCCCCGACGCCCCCGGCAACTAATGAAGTGGCCCCCCTGGCCGTGTGGAAGGCCCGGGATGCGCGATACCGAGCACATGGGGCCGTGCTCGTTCAACGTGAGTGTTGCCGTGTTGACCGTTTACTCTAACTAACCTTCCTTCTCCAGAACTACACCTTAATTTTGCCCCAGAGGCAGGTCCTAGTCAGCCTCTGGAGCCTGCCCTCGATGTGGGCTCTGGTATCCCCCTGGAGCCTGCCCCCAATGCGGGCCCCGGTGTCCCCCCAGAGCCCCAGCCAAGTTGTCCCATGCCTACCTTTGCGTGGAAAACTGTCCAACCCCCTCCCCATCCTAGGCTGTCTGCCCCTCATTTCCATCATTCCGGGATGGCGATAGGGGCCATTTCCGAGGTCCTGGAGAGTTGTCGCGTTGCGTGGGCGGCCATAACTCAAGAACAATTTAGGGAGGCCCTGGAAAGGCTCTGGGGTCTGCCTGCTCACGCCTGGTATGTGAGCAATGGACCAGTGAGTAGTCTTAAGCTCCGGGTCTCTTTGCTGATTTCGGCGCAGTGTTTGCACTGCGCCCAGCAACAGGTCCCCTGTTTGTTCAAGGTCCCGGGCCCCTCGTCTCGCCGGGACACGGCCGTGTGTGAGGCGTGCCACTTCAACCACAAGCGGTGTTCCGTGTCGGCGCTGTGGAGGGCGTGTTGTGTTTCTCGGGAGCAGGGGTGGCCGCTGGGGGGGATTACCTGGAGGATGGGAGTCGAGGAG
>QLON01000683.1:0-11365 GCA_003313675.1 Termitomyces heimii
ACTAAGGAAGGATGTGACCCACTACATTTGATTATGTGAACCCTGCCTCTGGGCTAAAGTCCCCCAACACCAACCCTATGGGCTCCTGAAGCCCCTGCCCATTGGACAATGCCCCTGGTCCTCCATATCCTTGGATCATATCATCGAACTCCCAGAATCAGAAGGGTTCAATGCCATTCTTGTCATTGTGTGTAGGCTAACCAAGCAGGGCATCTTCATACCCTGCCACACCACAGACACCGCCCCGGACTTCACTTGGCTATTCCTTGAGCACGTCTTTGCCAAACACAGACTCCCGGATGACATTGTCTCCGACTGGGGCCCACTCTTCATGTCCAAGTTCTGAACTTCCCTATATAAGGCTCTTGAAGTAAAGGCCAATCTCTCCACTACCTACCACCCCAAAACCAATGGTCAAACCGAGAGAGTCAACCAGTCTCTTGAGCAGTACCTCTGGCTGTATGTCAACTACCTACAGGATGACTGGCGCACCAAGCTCTCCCTGGCCGAATTTACCTACAACAACATGCCACATTTTGCCACCAGAGTGACCCCCTTCTTCACCAACAAAGGATATCACCCCCAACTGACGTTCTCGCTCCGGGACATTCCATCGCATGCCGCTCACAAGGTTGCCCGGGATCTCCAGTTCCTTCACGCATTCCTCCAGGAGAAAATTGACACTGCAAACTGAGCCTATGCAAAACATGCCAACTAGAAATGGGAAGACACTCCCAACTGGGCCCCCAGGACAAAGGTATGGTTAGATCAATGCCACCTCCGCACCCACTGGCCCTCCCCAAAACTTGATCACAAGCGCCTTGGCCCATTCAAGGTCTTGAAAAAAGTCTCGTCCCACGCCTACACGATTGAGCTCCCCCTGGGACTTAAAGGTCTGCACCCAGTGTTTCATGTCTACCTCCTGGAGAGACACCCCCCCAGACCCCTTCCCCAAGCGATGCTCTGAACCCCCTCCCCCGGTCAAGGTCAAGAACGAGTACTATTACAAGGTTGAAAACATCCTCGACTCCTGGAACATTTGCGGATGACCCCACTTCCTCATACGATGGCATGGGTACAGCCTGGAGGACAATACCTGGGAACTGCTCCGGAACCTCGACGGTGCCCTCAACAAACTCCAGGAGTTCCAGCAATGTCACCTGGGAAATGACCCTCTGGGGCACAGGACTCACAGATGGCAGTAGCAGGCGTAACCCCCACCTCTGGGTTTAGTAGAGATTCAACTCCCATGTATACCTTCTGTTTTCCCTCTATTAAAACCTTACCTCCCTTTTAGTTCTTTTCCATAGTAGCGCCCCAGAGCCTGGGCAAGGTGCCTTTCTAGTTTTGCTATTACCTTACTAACACTGGTTTTCGACTCCAGGAGCATAATTATATACATTTCTACACTTACAATATTCTACAGAGTCTGACGATACACATACAATAACATACGAACAGCGGCAAGAAAACAGGGCCCTTAGGTCTGAGGCCCCAAACCCCCCTCACCCCTCCCCCCCTTCGGCCAACTCCAGAAACCCTCCCCCACCTCCCCCAGACTTTGCTCCTGCCACACTTCCTCAGCCAATTGATTCCAAGACGGGAGCTGCTCATTCTCATCCAGGATTCGCTCGAACCACGACCCCAGGGTTGGGACATTCCTCCAGCGGTGAGCCATCACCAACCTCCCCAGCAGATCCATACCCCGCTCCACCCCGGGACTCCCCACCTCCGCCGGCAACCCCTCCCACAAGGACAAAAGTGCCACAGCAGCCCCATCCAGGAGCAGGTGATGCTCCCGGGCCCAACCTGGGGACATCAATTTCAACCCGGTCACAAGGAGTAAACACTCACTAAGGGAGGCCATCCACCTAATTACTGCATCCTCATGCAGGGCCTCAACCAGCCCCAAACTCAACAAACCTGGCCCCAGAAGCCCTGCCTGAGCATCAACTTTCCCTTGGATCACCCTCACCTCCTCCAACTCTGAGATGACTGCCTCATACTCCCTCTCCTCGCACTCCTCCCTCTCTGGGTCACCCTGTCCTGAACGCTCCTGTAGGACCCTCACTCTGATGCCCAGCGGCCGCCTGGATAAGGGGGAGAAAGTTGCTGGAGAAAGGCGTGCTGATGGAGACAGGAATGGGGGTAACCGTGCCCTCTTAGAAGGCTCTGAGGAGGGACTGGGCGATGCCTGCCTCTTCCCTTTGTCCAGGTGCCCCCCAAGGCCCTCGTGGCTGCTGGCCCCGGCCCAGGTCACCCGACGGGTGATCAGGACCATGGGGTGACTCCGGCCCCCCACCCGGCTAACCCCCTGGCCCCCCAAACCCCCACCAGACGCCTCCGCAGATGCCTCCTCCACTGGCTCCACCACTCAATCCCACTCCTTGACCCCCATCCTCTGAGTAATCCCCCCCAGTGGCCACCCCTGCTCCCGAGAAACACAGCGCACCCTTCACAGTGCCGACACAGAACATCACTCGTGGTTGAGGCAGCACGCCTCACACACAGCCATGTCCCAGCGAGACAAGGGGCCTGGGACCTCAAACAGACAAGGGACCTGTTGCCAGGTGCAGTGCAAGCACTGCACCAAAATTAGCAAAGAGACCCAGAGCATGAGACTACTCACTGGTCCATTGCTCACACACCAGGCGTGAGCAGGCAGACCCCGGAGCCTTTCCAGGGCCTCCCTAAACTGTTCTTGGGTGATGGCTGCCCATGCAATGCGATGGCTCTCTGGGACCTCAGAAACAGCCCCTATCGCCATTCCGGAATGATGGAAATGAGGGGTGGACAGCCTAGGACGGGGAGGGGGTTGCGGACAAGAGACAGTTTTCTGTGCAAAGGTGGGTGCAGGGCAACTTGGTTGGGGCTCCGGGGGGACACTGGGGCCTGCATCAAGGGCAGGCTCTGGGAGGACACTGGGGCCTGCATTGGGAGCAGGCTCCAGGGGCTGGCTGGGACTCGCCTCTGGGGCAAAATTATAGCATAGTTCTAGAAAAGGAAGGTCAGTCAGAGTAAACGGTCAACATGGCAACACTCACGTTAAACGAGCATGGCTACATGCACTTGGTATTGCGCATCCCGGGCCTCCCATGCAACCAGGGGGGCCACTTCGTTAGTTGCTAGGGGCATCGGGGAATGCGTCGGTGTGCACAACATGATTGAGCTAATAGTAAAATTTTTTTTTGATACATGGCAGGTCAGGTGCCAGATCCCATGACTGGACCCCAGACCAAACCACCAGTTATGCATGCCTCAGAGGGTCTTGGCACTGAGGGGGGGATGATGTCACAACCCCTTCCGGAATCCCCTGGAACAACCCTGGAACTCCACCTGGGACCCTCTCCACAACACGCCCTGCCTCCGCAACTACTGATGCTGCCATTAACTTGCATCACAACTGCCATCAGCCAACCCCCCGGAAACCCTGCTTCACGGACCCCGGGATTGACCACCATCAACCACTGGATCACACTACCCGCTTCCGGCCATCACGCATCATGATTCCCCTGCGCCAATTGATCGTGCATCCCACATGTGTGATCCCAGTATACAGTCCTGGCCCCCTACTCAATGCCTTCTGGAAACCATCCCAGACACCCCAGAACCCCAAGACCCAACCCCATAGTACTTATAGTGTAGTTCACTGCTGTATTCATTAGTCTTGATATTACTTGAATTGTTGCATGCCCTTTGTTTGACTAGTATGCATTGACTGGCATGCTTTGACTGGCATGCCAGAATAATTGCGTGCTCTAAGTTTGGTACACACTTCGCGACTCTTAATTTGCTAACCGGGTCTCATCTTAGAACCTCCAGTTCTGACTCGACCCCCACCAACTCTCAGCCTCCACAAAACACCCGAAACCTCCGGATCAAGTTCCATTTCCCTGGGACCACCCTTCCTGTCCACATCTTGAACCCCAGAGCCTTAACCCCGGAGTTTCAGACACCCGGGTATTTGTAGATCAAGTCCGCCTTGTAAGGGTGTTGCTTTCCTGGAAAGCCCCCGAATCAGCGGAACCTGACATTTTTAGTACAAGTTGGCTGCTCCTATTGCAGAGCATGTAGTATTGATGTGAAATTAGGTTATTTGAATCAGTCTGAATAGAGGCAATCACAAATGAACCAGCTTTCACTAAGTTCTGGGGCTAAATTACACTTCACAAAGTACTTTTATGAAATATATGGGTGAGTAATAGAGTTTATTGAGTTTTCAGTCAATGCAACCTTAGTCACACCAAACAAAGGTCCAAAAAGCATATCAAACTATTGACCTGAAGTATACTATTGTCTTGGGCCTAAGATATCCACTCCTTGGGGATTTTGAGTATGAGCAATCAGCAACCTGCTAAATGTCACAGAATCCCCCTCTATTTATATTATTTCCCCTCCCTGTGATGTGTGACTTTTTCCGGTTATTCTGAGTTATTTTCTGGTTATTTGACCTCCATTTTCTGGTTCCAAGAGACTTGGTATAAATTTTCCTGGCCAAGAGAGGGTTCTCCAATGTTTTTGGTGCTCTGATCATGTAAATTGTTAATATCTCCTTCATTCTTTCTCTAAATGCCTCCAAACTTTTTCCGTCAGGTGCAAATTGATTAGACCGTTCCGGCAATACCAGACACAATAGGATTTTGTGGCCTTCCTGTCGAGATATAGGCATTTTACTGACACCTGCTCAATTTTCCTCAATAACTAAGTTTAGCCTTTCCCATCAAATTGCTGATCCCTCTATCAGTTTTCTACGGAATGCCTTTGGACAACTTTCATTGTGTGTGGCTTGATTAGGTGATCAAAATGATACCCAATATGTAGGGGTTCACCTGCAGTCCCACTGAGATATATCCATTTTATTGTCAAGAGGTGATGCTAAATTGATGGCCTGGCACAGCCACAACCCCATTTAGCAGTAGATTATCTTATCAGTTGATGCGATCATATCTCTGATGATGCCATCAGATCCAATCAGATTCAATCAGATTAGCAGTGATTGCCTTAATTTGCCATTAGTGCACTGACTAAGAGCTTTGTTGAGAATGCTCAAGGTTTACATAAGATAAATCACCTGATCTCCAGAACCTGAGCAGAGTCACATGATTATAGTCACATGATAGAATTGGGTGTGGATTGGATTGAAATACTAATAAGTTTATTTCTCAACATCTAGGCCACTGATAAGGCTAATCTAATCTGGGTTGGAGAGGAAATTTTAAGGTGGTTCTGGCTATGTCATTTGCCTACAGTTTTCAGCAGAAGTCTATGTTTATTTAGATGTTCATTGTCATATCTCATAGTTTGAGACTGACATATTAATACCAAGTCTCTTGAAACTGGAAAATGGAGGCCCAATAACCAGAAAATGACTCAGAATAACTGGAAAAAGTCACACATCACAGAGAGGAGAAATAACATAAATAGAGGGGGATTCTGTGACATTCAGCAGGTTACTAATTGCTCACACTCAGAATCCCCAGGGAGTGGATATCTTAGGCTCAAGGCAATAGTATACTTCAGATCAATAGTTTGATATGCTTTTTGGACCTTCTTTTGGTGTGACTAAGGTTGCATTGACTGAAAACTCAATAAACTCTATTATTTACTCATATATTTCATAAAAGTACTTTGTGAAGTGTAATTTAGCCCCAGAACTTAGTGAAAGCTAGTTCATTTATGATTGCCTCTATTTAAACTAATCCAAATAACCTAATTTTGCATTAATAAAACTAATGAAACTGAACTTGTTTGACATGTTAGATTCATCAGTATGTTTATATACAAAGCTTGACTTTCAATTAATTTGATTTGTATTATAGTGCTAACAAAGAAACTAATTGTTGATCCATTAAATGGCATAGGTCATTATCTGTATTAGCAAGTTATTTGTGGAGTAGATTTTTCACTGCAGACATAGACAAAGCTTTAATTAATCATGCATGTAAAGAGAGCTATTAAAGCATTATAGTATGTATTGTTCTTGTATATATGTTTTAAAATTATTTGATCTCATTTTTTAGATATTTTCCAATGATGGTCTCAATGTGAGCCTTATTTATTTATATAATGATTTTAAGGCTGACTTGATATAGGATTATTTCCCTTTAGATCTTGCTCTTGTTAAGCTCTCAGCTTTATCCTTCAATGACATGCTTGATACTTTAATTTTTTGGTTCTTTTAATTCTGCAAAAACTCTTGTCAACAGTTTTGCATTTGCCTCATCTCTTTATACTGTAACTCACAGTCTTGCAGCCATTGCTTTACTCAACAACTCAACAATATTTACAATGTGCAATCTAATCAACCTATTGCTATAATAAGTCATTTGACTTCATCTAACCTGATTAGTTCTATGATGCAATTACATAACTCAAGTTCATCCATCATTTCCAAAGCTGATTTACTTGCTCAAAATAAATGGGTCTCCTATGTTTAAGCTCTTTTTCTAAAACCACTCAACTATAATAAATTACTATTCATTTTTTATTCCTCATTTCATTTCTAACATTGTCCCCTCAGCAGCTTATGTCATTGCATATAAGATATATAGTCTTATTCTTTATTTAATGCTCCTGCATAATTAAGTTATTCTTCCAATATCACTCTTTCTTCTTTTTCTTCTTATACATAATTTTGATACTGCAATCAACACTAACCTGATTAATAAGGTTGCTCCACTATTAGCAACTTGACTAGCTATATAGCCTCCACAAAAGCTTCTTAACTCAAAAACTGGAGAAGTCAAAATGTTTTTCACATATAGACAAGATTAAATGCTTTTTATAATTGATTTAATTCTAAATATTACAGTATGCTCTATTACTTGTTTTTTCATAGCTAACATTTGGTTCAGATTCAATATGTGCAAACTTTGAGCAAAGAGTCTTTCAAGGTTATAAAGAAGCAGCTAACTGCCAGCCTTTTATTTGCAACAACCAATTACTCTAGGATTCAAATACATTCATTATTTACTGCTTTAAAATCTGGCTTCAATGACAGGATTAGCATACTTATCTAATGAGCATATATATATAAGCATTAAATCATCTTGTTAATTTTTCAATGTTATAAAATTTCATAGATTTACTTTATTATTTCATTTAGTCCTTTACAAAGATTGGCAAATAATGTTGTAATTTGTAGTTTACTCTCTTTTCAAACTATCCTCATTGAATACTAAGGTGCTCACATATATATTTGCACTAAATATATGGATTTCCTTCTTGATGACAATGCCAAGTCTCTCCTGACTCTGCAAGATATAAATGCTCCAACTCATATTTCAACATGTTTTGATCACTGATACTGGTCCATTATAGATACATTTCATGATAAGTATAATAATGCTTGAAAAACACTTGTGAGTAGAATAATAATGCTTATGTGAATTAGAGATAAAGTATGATAATGTAAATACTGTATTTTCTGTCAAAATAAAAATCAATGCATATTATCTTTTGACATTGAAATGAATTGATGAATTTTGTAGCAAAACAAGATTATTCAAGTTACTCAATGCACTGAAAATGGTAGAAATTGGCAGAGAGAATGGGATGAAGAGTTAGATGGAGGTGCATGGAAGGTGGTTTCCTAATAAAGCAAGATGGCATCAGCCTGAGCATTGGTATGGAACTATGTATAGTGAGTAACAAGGGAGAATGAAAGGTAGAAGCATGCACAAGTGAATCTCTTTCTGAAAGGTTTCTTCAAGAGTCATGTAAATGCTGCCATCTGATGTGATCTGTGGCTAGGCAGGCTGGGGCTTGGCAATAACATTGGCAAAGATGTTATTGTTATCTGTGCCTACACAGACAATATATAAGAAAGATGCATCAGAGGTGGAAACATGGATGTAATGGGAGAGAAGAAAAGCACTTACTATATGGCAGAAGAATGATGGGTGGAGAGGAGTGGACTAGGCAGAGGCAGAGGTGAATGGGAGCTAGAAGTGGATTAGGCAGGGGCAAAGGTAGACAGAAGCCTATTAGAATTGCTATAGTTATTTGAGAGAGCATAGAATGATGGGGCAAGGGGTGAGCCAAGGGGAGGAAAATTATATTTATGCTTAAAATTAGGTGGGTTTGCAGATATGCTAGTTGTGATTTAGCTACTGTTTATAATCATTATTGGCAAAGATAGTATCAAGCTTGCTGTCTAGGCTGTGGAAAGGGACATAATGCTTAGAAGACATGGATGATGAAGAGTAACACTGTGGCAGTGATGTCATATCAGCATACATTATCTAGTGATGACCATCAAGTATGCACTGCCACTATCTGCCCTTCCACTCTTACTACTGCCTAAGCTCCTCATACCCAATTTCAAAAGAGCTTCCAAATAATCTGAGCACATCAAAAACAATGATGATAAGGACAATAGTAATAAAAGCAATACCATATTCAGGCTTGAATTTGTAGAGAAATGAAATAAACAAGAACTTGGACATGATACATATTAGTAGTAATGCAGGTAGAGAAGCACTGGGCAGGGTGATGGGGTTAGTTGTGACAAGGCTGCAGGGGATTTTCTGCACTAAGAAGTGATCAGTTAGGTTGTCAGAAAAATTAACAATTCAATAACTTACTATGGAGAAACTATAATACTGTAATTGATATTTTGCCAGAAAAATACATCTTTCATGACTGGCATTTCAACAATTTCCTCTTTAGTATCAGTAGTACTACTGTCTAATACCAGAGCAAAGTTTTTATGAGGAGCTTTATTATTGCCAGCCTCTGCAGCTTTTATGCTAGATTTAGCGCTTTGCTTGAATAGTACAATGGAAGACTTGTTTGCTATAAATGTGTTGAACTCTGAGGAGATAAGTAGGAAACTCATGAATCTGACCACAAATGCCATAAAAATGCCAAAGTTCTGAGGAGAACATCAGTGAGATTTATATACTATCCAAGTGTTAAAGTAGAAGAATGAAAATGAGAGTTGTCAGGTTCTGCTGAGTCGGGGGCTTTTTGGGAAAGCAATGCCCTTATGAGGCAGACTTGATCTACAAATATCTGGGTGTCTGGAACTCCAGGGTTAAGGCTCCGGGGTTCAAGACGCAGACAGGGGGGTAGTTCCGGGGGAATGGAACTTGATCCAGGGTTTTGGGTGTTTTTGTAGAGGCTGGGAGTTGGCAGGGGTTGAGTTGGAACCAGAGGTTCTAAGATGAGACCTGGTTAGCAAATTAAGAGTTGCAAAGTGTGTACCAAACTTAGAGCACGCGATTATTCAGGCATGCCAGTCAATGCATGCCAGTTAATGCATACTAGTCAAACAAAAGAGCACACAACAATTTAGGTAATATCAAGACTAACGAATACAGCAGTGAATTATGCTATAAGTACTATGGGGTCGGGTCTCGGGGTTCCGGGGTATCTGGGATGGTTTCCGGAAGGCATTGAGTAACAGGCTGAGACTGTATACTTGGATTGCACATGTGGGGTGCACAATCAATGGGCGCAGGGGGATCATGATGCATGATGGCCAGAAGTGGGTAGCGTGATCCGGTAGTTGATGGCAGTCAATCCTGGGGTCCATGATGCAGGGTTCCTGGGGGGTTGGCTGATGGTGGTTGTGATGTGAGTTAATGGCGGCATCAGTAGTTGTGGGGGCAGGGCATGTTGTGGAGTTAATGAAGAGGGTCCTGGTTGGGGTTCCGGGGTTGTTCC
This sequence comes from Termitomyces heimii, assembly GCA_003313675.1. Taxonomy (NCBI): domain Eukaryota; kingdom Fungi; phylum Basidiomycota; class Agaricomycetes; order Agaricales; family Lyophyllaceae; genus Termitomyces; species Termitomyces heimii. Next base: position 9,670 of record QLON01000683.1, read on the forward strand.
AGGGAACTCTGGATGGAGTCATGACATCACCCCCCCCTCAGTGCTGAGACCCTCTGAGGCACATGTAACTGGTGGTCCGGTCTGGGGTCCAATTGTGGGATCTGGCACCTGACCTGCCATGTATCAAAAAAAAAAAAAATTACTATCAGCTCAATCATATTGTGCACACCGACGCATTTCCCGATGCCCCTGGCAACTAACAAAGTGGCTCCCCTGATTGCATGGGAGGCCCAGGATGCGCGATACCGCGCGCATGTGGCTGTGCTTGCTCAACATGAGTGTTGCTGCATTATTCGTCTGTTACAACTAATCTTCCTTTTCCAGTACAACACAATAACCCTGCCTTGGAGGTGGGTCCCAGCCAGCCCCTGGAGCCTGCTCCCAATGTGGGCCCTGGTGTCCTCTCGGAGCCCCAACCAAGTCGTCCTGCACCCACCTTTGTGCAGAAGACTATCCCTCATCTGCAACCCCCTCCCCATCCTAGGCTGTCTGCCCCTCATTTCTGTTGTTCCAGGATGGCAATAGGGGCTGTTTCTGAGGTCCCGGAGAGCCATTGCATTGTGTGGGTGGCCGTAATCCAAGAGCAATTTAGGGAGGCCCTGGAAAGGCTCCAGGGTCTGCCTGCTCACACCTGGTGTGTGAGCAATAGCCTGGTGAGTGGTCTTATGCTCCAGATCTCTTTGCTGATTTCGGTGCAGTGCTTGCACTGCGCCCGATGACAGGTCCCCTGTCTGTTTGAGGTCCTGGGCCCCTTGTCTTGCCAGGACATGGCCATGTGTGAAGCGTGCTGCCTCAACCATGAGTGATATTCCATGTTGGTGCTATAGAGGGTGTGCTGTGTTTCTCGGGAGCAGGGGTGGCCGCTGGGGGGGATTACTCAGAGGATGGGAGTCAAGGAGTGGAATTGGGTGGTGGAGCCAGTGGGAGAGGCATTCGCGGAGGCATCTGGTGGGGGTTTGGGGGGCCAGGGAGTCAGGGTTGCCCCATGGTCCTGATCACCCGTCGGGTGACCCGGGCTGGGGCCGGCAGTCATGAGGGCTGTGGGGGGTGCCTGGACAAAGAGAAGAGGCAGGCGTCGCCCAGTCCTTCCCTGGAGCCTTCTAAGAGGATGCGTCTTTCTCCAGCGACTTTTTCCCCCTTATCCAGGCAGCCACTGGGCGTTGAGGTGAGGGTCCAGCAGGAGCATTCGGGACAGGGTGACCTGGAGAGGGAGGGGCACGAGGAGGAGGAATACGAGGTGGTTGTCCCGGAGTTGGGGGAGGTGAGGGTGACCCAGGGGAAAGTCGACATTCAGGTGGGGCTCCTGGGGGTGGGTTTGTTGAGTACGGGGCTGGTCAAGGCCCTACATGAGGATGTGGTGGTTGGGCGTATGGTGTCCCTCAGTGAGTATCTCTTCCTTGTGGTCAGGTCAGCATTGATGTCCCCAGGTTGGGCCTGGAAGCATCACCTGCTCCTGGACAGGGCTGCCGTGGTGCTCTTGTCCCTGCAGAAGGGGTTGCAGGCAGGGGTGAGGAGTCCCGGAGTGGAGCAGAGTATGGACTTGCTGGGGAGGCTGGTAATGGCCCACCGCCAGAGAAATGTCCCAGCCCCGGAGTTGTGGTTCAAGTGGATCCTGGATGAGGGCAAGCAGCTCCCGTCTTGGGATCAATTGGCCAAGGTGTGGTGGGAGCACAGTTTGGGAGGGGTGGGGGAGGGT
>QLON01000683.1:15175-35557 GCA_003313675.1 Termitomyces heimii
TGAACTTATAGCCATTGTCCAGGGTCACACATCCCGAGTAAGACCTTAGGATGGGGCCAGAGGAGGAGGGGGTGCTGTTAAGGCATTGCAAGCCAAGGGGTTGGTTGAGGGGGTTGTGGGGAAGGTCAAGGGTGTTACTAATGAATACTCTGGTAGCTCCACTGTCAATGAGGGCTGATATTGGTCTCAGAGTGTCATTCAACCTGGCATTGATGACAAAGGATCAGGACGAGCAAGACTGGAGCCCGAGGGGTGGTGGGGATTCGTCCCTGAAGTCTCTTGGGGTCGGTTCTGGAGAGTGCAGGATATTGAAGGGGAGTTGCTGATCATTAGGTGTCAGCTCCCAGGTCAGATGGAGGGTGAGTTGTCACCAGTTGATGCAGGGGTTGGTGTCCCGGAGCCACAGAAGCCCCAAGACCAGGGGCGCAGAGGAGTGTAGTTTAGTAATTAACATCTGGAGGGTGTGAGTCTGTCTATTGGCAAAAGTAATGGGCATATGCACAAAGTGAGTGACATCCCCTGCCATAGAGGTGTCCCCGTCGAAGAGGCAGAGCCACACCAGGACCAGGAGTTGTTGAGCAGGTTCCAGGGCATGGGTAGACCATGTTTCATCAATGAAATTGTCTGTAGTGCCACTATCGACAAGGGTGTTGAGAGGAGTTCTAGAGGGGGTGAGGCAGGTTTTGAGGAGGAAAGAGTGCAAAGAGTGGGAGGGTAGGTAAGCCATGAGGGTGTCCTGTGTGAGTGTTGTGGAATGGAGATGCAAGACTGGGGCAAAGAAGATGTCAGGGTCGATTCCGCGATTTAGGGCATCTTCCGGGTCTAAATCGCCAGGTCATTTTCCAAATATTCATAGGTGGCATCCTCTCCTTTGAAGGTCCAGGTGGCATGTCCCATAACCTGTCATTGGGGACACTCGGAAATGAAGTGATCTTTCTCACTGCAGAGTATACAAACCCCCTCTCTCCTCCATTGTTCCTACACATCCTTCGAGACCTCAATCCAGGGTCGTCCCTTTCTCAGGAGCTGGTTGGCCTGGAGGGCCTCTTTGTCTCATTTGTTGGGGAAGTCAGGACCCTCAAAGTTCTCCGGGGATTCCTCAGGGCTTGGCAGGTTGTCTGGATTGTTGGTGGCCATGGCGGCATTGAGTCAGGCCTGGGGGCGGGCACTGCTGCCAGGATTAGTATTGGGTAAACCGCGACTCACTGGGGGTCTGCCGCTGGGAAATGCAGGGGGGTTATTGCTTTGGGTTTGGGGATTGGGGTTTTTACCGGAGGACCACAGGGTTCCTCCCCTGGGGTTCCAGGGGGCTTGAGAGTTCAAGTACTTGCTAAAATCTTCCCAATATCATTGGTCGATTTGCATGACAAGGGCCTTGTATCTGTCGTAGGAGGGTTATTTCAGAGTGAGTTGGAGGACATCCTTGATACATTGTGGCAGTGCACGGTGGAGGGCGTACTGGAGGGCGCTATAATTCCAACCTGTCTCATAAGCTTCCTTTTCAAAATGTACGATGAAGGTAGTGAAGCATTCTTCGGAGCGCATTCGGAGGTTGAAGAGGTTGTCCTTGGCCTTGGCCATGGTGTCATAGATCCTGAACTTTCCAGAGAACTTGTCAATGAAATTTTGCCAGTGAGAGAGTGCTGGGTTGTTGAGATCAAACTGGATGAGGGTGGTGTAGTGGTCAAAGGCAATCCCCTGGAGGTACGAGGCAGCAAAGGCCACCCAGAAGCTGTCAACCTGGAAAGTGAGTAGCTTTGCCTGAAACATATTAAGACATTGGGTGAGGAATGTATGCCATTTCCGGGGGTCCTGGCCCATGAAAGTATTGGGTTTTTGAATGTCCAGATGTCCTTTGCAGGCGAGGGTGTCACAAACGTCATCGGGTCCAGCACCATTGCAGGAAGGGGGGCTAGCATTGTAGTAGTAATAGTAGTGGTTACCCCCTCTTCCTTGTGGAGGGAAGGCACCAAGGGTGGGGCTCCACCCACCGGGAGGGCCTCCTCTGGGTGGCTCACTTGGGGGTCTGCACCTGGGAGGTCCGTTATCCCAAGGGAGTTCATTCTGACTAGGAGGAGGCCCAGGTCTCCATACAGGTGGTGGCAAAGGGGGCCAGTGTGAGTTTGGCGGTGTCAGGTTGGGTTGAAGAGGGCTGGGTGCCAGATTGCATGGAGGATGTTTGGTCCGGGAGAGTCGTGCTTGCACCAGGGGTCATGGGGGATTCCATAGGTTGAAGTGAGGTGGCGGGTCGCAGTGGAAGCTGGATTCTGGAGGAGCTGGGGCAGACATGGGAGGCTGTGCCAGGAAGGCCATGGGTGCGGGCACAGGAGTTTGTCCATTGTTGCCATGCATGGGCTTGTCGATGTAGCACAGCATGTTGTCTGTGCTAGTGGTGTCCGCCCGGAGTCTGCCGGAGCTCACCAGGGGCAGGGGTGGGATATTGTCCATTTGCAGGAGTGGTTCCAGGGGTTACTGGGGCTGTCCCCAGGTCTTGGAAGTGCCAGGGACGGAGTTAGCTTTATGGCAAGTCGACAAGCCTATCATGCGGGTGGTGGGCTGGTCGAATAGTCCCCCCACCAGGTTGAGGGACTGCAGTATAGCCAAGGCATTTTGTCATTCTTCCCATTGTCGTTGCTCCAGAGTGGGGACTGTGGGGGCTGCCAGAGCAGGTTTTGGGGGTTTCCATCAGATGTGAATTGAGTGACCTGGATCTGCAGAGTTGTTGAGGGGATGGGGAGAGGGAGACATATGGACTTCATCAAGCAGTTGATGCAATTCTTTGCAGAGAATTATATTGCGTCTATATATTACCATGGCCTGCTCTGGAAGTTCTCCTCGCATGAGGCAATCCCCAAATTTGACCAAGCAATGGGCCCATTCCTCTGGAGTGCCTATGAAGTCATTGTGTTCAAAATCTGTGAGTAGTGCCCTTGCTTACCTTGCAAAGTCCTCTAGCAAGATTCTGAGTGAGCGGAGTACTTTGTCCCATTGCCATTTGTACTCCTCAAGGTGTCATCGTTCTATGGGCGAGGGAGGGGTCCTAGTAGGTGGGGCAGTGGTCAGATAGTGTCGAGGGGGGTAGTCATGGTTGGGGGGTCCCTGAGGTTGGGGGGCGATGCGCTGGTAGCCATAATAGGGGGTGGGTGCAAAGGGGCCCTTGCTGGGGGGTACCGAGCGAGGTTCGCTGGGAACTGGTGGGGTCTCCAGCAGGCCCCTGGAGAAGCTTTAGTACAAGGGGACCTCCATAGGTCGTGCCATGGCTAAGTTGGGTGGGGGGGCCTGGCTGACTGAGGGCCCCAAATCATAGAGGGATGGGTCAGGGGCCCAGTGATGGTGGAGATATTATGGTTCATACAGGAGGTGTGGATAGGTGAGGTGGGGGGTCTGCACGGAGTAATGATCTGGGACCGGATGCCTATATGAGTCAGTCTGGTAGCCCATGGGGTAGTAGGTATGTATATGTAGCTATCAAGAACAGTGTAAGGAGGAGTTTTGATATTATGTCAGGTTCTGCTGAGTCAGGGGCTTTCCAGGAAAGCAATGCCCTTATGAGATGGACTTGATCTACGAATACCCGGGTGTCTGGAACTCTGGGGTTAAGGCTCCGGGGTTTAAGATGTGGACAGGGGGGTTGGTTCCAGGGGAATGGAACTTGATCTGGGGTTTCGGGTGTTTTGTGGAGGTTGGGAGTTGGCAGGGGTCAAGTCGGAACCAGAGGTTCTAAAATAAAATCTGGTTAGCAAATTAAGAGTTGCAAAGTGCATACCAAACTTAGAGCATGCAATTATTCAGGCGTGCTAGTCAAAGCATGCCAGTCAAAGTGTGTACCAGTTAAGCAAAGGGCATGCAACAATTTGGGTAATATCAAGACTAACAAATACAGCAGTGAACTACACTATAAGTACTACGGGACTGGGTCTCAGAGTTCTGGGGTATCTGGGATGGTTTCCAGAAGTCATTGAGTAACAGGCTGGGACTATATACTTGGATCGTGCGTGTGGGGTGCACAATCAATGGGTGCGGGGAGATCGTGATGTGTGATGGCCGGAAGCAGGTGGCATGATCCGGCAGTTGATGGCGATCAATCCCAGTGTCTGTGATGCAGGGTTCCTGGGGGGTTGGCTGTTGGCGGTTGTAATACGAGTTAATGGTGGCATTGGTAGTTGTGGGGGCAGGGCATGTTGTGGGGTTAACAAAGAGGGTCCTGGGTGGGGTTCCAGGATTGTTTTGGGGGACTCCGGAAGGGGTTGTGACACCTCCTGGGACTTAAAGGTTTGCACTCAGTATTCCACATCTGCCTCCTGGAGCGACACCCCCCAGACCCCTTTTCCAAGCAATACCCCAGACCCCCTCCCCCAATCAAGGTTGAGGGCAAGTACCACTACAAGGTCGAAGACATCCTCAACTCCTGGAACATTCATGGGTGACCCCACTTCCTTGTATGATGGCAGGGGTACGGCCTAGAGGACAATACTTGGGAACCACACCAAAACCTTGATGGCACCCTTGACAAACTCCAGGACTTCCAGCAATGGCACCTGGGAAATGACTCTCCCAGGTGCAGGGCTCACAGATGGCAGTAGTGAACATAACCCCCACCTCTGAGTTGAGTAGAGATTTGACTCCCATGTATACCTTCTGTTTCCCCTCTCTAAAAAATCTTACCCCCTTTTAGTCCCCTTCCACAGTGATGTCCTGGAGTCTGGGCAAGGTGCTTTTCTAGTTTTTCTATCACCTTACTTACATTGTTTTTTAACTCCAGGAGACCAATTATATACATTCTATATATACACCAATTCACAGATTGATATATATGCTATTCTACAAGACAATGACAAAAAAATGGGGGGCCTCTAGAGCTGAGGCCCCAAGTTGCCCTCACCCTTCCCCCCTTTGGCCAACCCCAGAAACCCTTCCCCAACCCCCCTGGACTGTGCTCCTGCCACACCTTCTCAGCTAACTAATCCCAAGACAGGAGCTGCTCACCCTCATCCAGAATCTGCTCGAACTACAACCCCAAGGCTAGGACATTCCTCCAGCAGTGGGCCATCACCAGTCTCCCCAGCAGGTCCAGACTCTGCTCCACCCCAAGATTCCTCACCTCCATCTGCAATCCCTCCCACAGGTATGAGAGTGCCATAGCAGCCCTGTCCAGGAGCAGGCAATGCTCCTGGGCCCAACCTGGGGATATCAGTATTGACCTGACTGCAAGAAGGAAACACTTACTAAGGGAGGCCATACGCCCAACTACTGCATCCTCATGTAGGGCCTTGACCAGCCCCAGACTCAACAAACTCAGCTTCAGGAGCCCCGCCTGAATATTAACTTCCCCCCAGGCCACCCTCACTTCTTTCAGCTCTGAGACAGCCACCTCGTGTTCCCCCTCCTCACACTCCTCCCTCTCCCAGTTGCTCTATCCTGAATGCATCTGCTAGACCCTCACTTCAACACCCAGCGGCCACCCGGATAAGGGGGAAAAGGTTGCCAGAGAAAGGCACAATGACAGAGCCAGAGATGGGGGCAGGCATGCCCTCTTAGAAGGCCCCATGCCCACCTCTCCCCTTTGTCCAGGCACCTCCCAAGGCCCTTGCAACTACCAGCCCTGGCCCGGGTCACCCGATGGGTGATCAGAACCATAGGACAACCCCAGCCCTCTACCCAGTCAGCCCCCTGGCCCCCTGAACCTCCATCAAATGCCTCCGCAGGCACCTCCCCCACTGGCTCCATCACTCAGTTCTGCTCCTCGACTCCCATCCTCCAAGTAATTCTCCCCAGCGGCCACTCCTGCTCCTGAGAAACACAGTGCGCCCTCCACAGCACTAACACAGAACATTGCTCATGGTTGAGGCAGCATGCCTCACACATGGCCATGTCCCGGCAGGACGAGGGGCCTGGGACCTCAAACAGGCAGGGAACCTGTTGCTGGGTGCAGTGCAAGCACTGTGCCAAAATTAGCAAGGAGACCCGAAGTAAGAGACCACTCACTGGTCTATTACTCACACACCAGGTATAGGCAAGCAAATCCTGGAGCCTTTCCAGAGCCTCCCTAAATTGCTCCTGCATTACATTTGCCCATGCAATATGATGGCTCTCCGGGACTTCTGAAATGGCCCCTATTGCCATCCCAAAACAATGGAAGCAGGAGGCAGACAGCCTAGGGCAGGGAGGGGGTTGCAGATGGGGAGGGGGGACAGTTTTCCATGCAAAGGTGGGCGCAGGATGACTCAGATGAGGCTTTGGGAGGACACTGGGGCCTGCATCAGGAGCAGGCTCTGAAAGCTGGCTGGGACCCACCTCCAGGGCAGGATTATTGTGTTGTTCTGGAAAAGGAAGGTCAGTCATAGAACAGATGACATGGCAACACTCATAATGAGCAAGCACTACCAGACATATGTGGTATTGCACGTCCCGGGCCTTCCATGTGACCAAGGGGGCCACTTCATTAGTAGGCAGGGGTGTCAGGGAATGTGTCGGCATACATGACATAGTTGAGTTGACAGTAAAATTTTTTTTTGATACATGGCAAGTTAGGTGCTGGATCCCATGATTGGACCCCAGTCTGAACCACTGGCTACATGCACCTCAGAGGGTCTCGGTGCTGAAGGGGGGGTGATGTCATGACCCCCCTCTGGAGTCCCCTGGGACCCTCTTTTGTTAACCCCACAACACACCCTGCCCCCACAGCTGCCGACACCACCATCACATGCATTACAACCAACATCAACCAACCCCTGGGAACTTTGCATCATGGACCCCAGGATCAACTACCAGCAATGATCAGATCACGCAGCCTGCTCCTGGCCATCATGCATCATGACTCCCTCCACACAGCCTGCTCCTGGCCATCATGCATCATGACTCCCTCCACGCCAATTGATCGCGTGCCCTACACACGCAATCCAAGTATACAGTCCTGGCCCACTACTCAATGTCTCCCGGAACCCATCTCAGACCCCCCAGAACCCCGAGACCCAACTCTGTAGTACTTATAGCATAGTTCCCTATTGTATTTGCTAGTCTTGATATTATTTAAATTGTTGCATGCCCTCTTGCTTGATTAGTATGCACTGACTGGCATGCTTTGACTGGCACACCTAAATAATTGTGTGCTCTAAGTTTGGTATGCACTTTGCAACTTATAATTTGTTAACTGGGTCTCGTCTTAGAACCTCTGGTTTTGACTCGACCCCCCTCCAATCCCCAACCTTTACAAAAACACCTGAAGCCCCAGGACCACCCCCTGTCCACGTCTTGAATCCTGGAGCCCAAGCCCTGGAGCTCCAGACACCCAAGTATTCATAGATCAAGTCTGCCTTGTAAGGGCATTGCTTTCCCAAAAAGCCCCCGATTCAGTGGAACCTGACATGCCCCAGGCATTTCCACATCTATGATACCTTATTCTGGAGTTATGAGCCTAGAAGGTGTAGAATACTGTAGCTTGCTATCATTTATATTACTTTCTAATGCACTTATATATGCATTATCCCCTTCAGTCAATTGGCTCAGGTTGGAAGGATTGAGCAGGCACATGGATTTTGTGGGATGAGTCACTTTCAAGATATATTGTGGTATTTACCAGGTCTTTAATAGGTTCAGCTATGCCCTCAATGAAATTAGATCAGATTCAAGCCAGTTTACTAAGAGTATTATCTTCATGGAACTGCACATCACCAAAAGTGACAAGTTTTTCATTTTCTAAATCTTCTAGCCTATATCTTTTTGTTTCCTCTGCTCATCAACTGAGCATCTAAACATGCATAGCATAAGACTTAAGTTTTCCATGTCTCACCTCCTTGGAAATATAGGCCCATCCTAAGAATCCAAAGATATATAGATGGGACACATTAGGCTTTTCATGTGAGTTGCTCCATTTGGTAAAGGATACCTTGCTATATAAGGCTGATGTAAAGGTAATGGTGTGAATATAAGTGGCATATATAAAAGCCTCACCTTAGTATCAGAGGTCCATATTAGCCAAGTGAAGTATACTGCAAGCCATTTCCATAAGGATGATTATCATTCTTTTAGCTATGCCATTTTGTTCAGGTCTGTAAGGATTTGTGGTTTTGTGAGTTATTCTATTTAGCTTATAGAACCTTTCAACAGTTGAGTTAACAAATTTAGTGCCATTATTGGTGTGGATAATTTTAACTAGTCATCCTGATTGATGCTCAAGGTGGGCTATAATACCATGCATTTCTTCAGCAGTCTCCTCCTTTCTTTCCAGCAGAGAGCTATTCAGAAGATGGTGGCTAACTTCAACAATTACTAGAACATATTGCTTTCCATCCCAAGTAGATATGTTCATTGGGCTTACAAGATTCATGACAAGTCATTCATTCTTATTATAAGTTTTTATGCTTGCAGTTGGTAAAGAGAGCCTCATAGATTTTCTTTAAATACACCTGCTGCATAAACAGTTGAATTTGCAAGGCAACTTAATTTTTAAGCCCATTATAAGGTTGGCACATGCAGGTATACTTGATTCATTTACAGATACATTTGCATTCCCTACTCACTTGGGCTTCTTGGGCTTAGGACACTTGGAACTCCAATGATCCTGTGGCAAACATCATCAGGCTTGGGTACTCACTTGGGCTGTTTCCTATTGAGGGCTTTTCCATCTAGTTTACTTCCACTGAATGCCTTTTCTAGTTTGGATATAAAGGCAAGTGGTTTGTTTGAGGTGATTTCTTCTTGAGACAATTAATTATATATAGATATAAGCTCTGCCAACAGACTTTTTATTGTAATGGATTTTTCCAAATATAACAAGTTTTGCTTCATTACCTCCCAAGCAGTAGTGCTAGGCAACAATAATAAGATTGCATTAATGATAGTTTTGTTGTTGACTTTGTAACCAGCATTGGTAATGCAACAACATATGTCAAGGTAGAAGCCAATATGATTAGTTATGAGTGAGTGGCCATCCCACTTTTTTGCATATAATTGTTGATAGTAGTAGTGCACATTTACATCACTCTGTTGATCAATATAGCTTTTGTGGAGGTGGTCCCATATTTCCTTTGCACTACAAAGATTGATGGAGTTATGCTGCATGTACTCAATAGCACCTTGGATTAAATTGACAGCTGCATTGTTTTTACCCACCCAGCATTTGTATTTTTCATGGGCTTGCTCCCATATAAAGTATGGTTTTGACTGGATTATATTCCAGAAATCTTGATCCTCTTTTTTAATGATAGAAGTGGTGTCATCACTTTCCATATGAGGGGTGGTCTCCATTCCTGAGAATTTATTGGGGGGTTTCAATGGGCATGAGTCATGGCCACTAGTAACACCCCACAGGGACTTTGCCTGTAATGCAGCCTTCATATTGTTAGCCCATACATGATAATTGTTCCTATTAAACTTTGTAAACTGTAGAGTATCAGAAGTAGATTCACTAACATCAGGGCTCATAACCTGATGCAGCATAATGTGGAACCAAGTATATTTTAATAGTATGTATAGTACAATATATCTGAAGATTAGGGCATATATAGTGGCAAACCTTTTTATTCACATATCTGAAGTTCAAGATTGAAGACAATTCAAACTTCAGATGAGAATATATATTTTATACATAAAGCTGAAATATTTAGAACATTATAGAAAAAACATGATGTAAAGAAAGAAAAGAAAACTGAATAATGAAATGTGGCATACATCATAGTATCATTATACATGACTATGCCTTGAAGTCATATTCCAAAGTCAAATGTCATTTTCTTTGACAGTGGTGCTAGATCTATCTGCCTCCATGAGGGTTTGTTCTCCTTCAATGAACTGCCATATCTCTGTTAAACTATATGCCTTGGTGCTTCTAGCACATATTAGGTCACATGATATGATGGAACATATGTAGTTGTATAACTTATCAGACAGGGCAGATAGGACTGCAATAGACTTTAGCAGATCCTTCATGATATCTTCTGCATTAAATGCATGGAAAATCTTGTCAAAAATCATGTCATTTGATAGTAAGCACTTCCTGCAAAAGATGGACTTGCTTCATGGGCACTGCACCACCATGATGATCTTTGAGATACTCTCACAGATTCACTGGATTCTCCTGTTTAATGCAAAATTTCTGTTTGGACAACAATATAGAGTGCTTCAAGAAAGAAGCTGCCAGGCACTTATTCAAAGCCCAGGCATGATGGGCATGTGCATTGTCCTTCATTGTTTCTTTGATCAGTGGCCAGACCCTAGATAAAGAGGCATGGTTTCTTTGACACTTACAGTGGCCATCTGTCTGATTGCAACACCAAGGCCAATATATGTCTCACCCTTGCACCACCTCCATGCATATGTGCCTGCTCAACCATGCCCATGCCCATGCATACCCAGCTTCATTCAGAATAATATTTCTGAAGCATGATATCTAATGGCTCTTGCAAGGTGGTATAGTCCCATATGTACATGTAATATTATTGTATGAACTTATACCAACCTCATGCCTACACAGCTCCATTTGGAGTAACCATGCTCTCCCCACCCTCCACTGCCATTGCCTTCTCCTTCACCTCCATGGCCAGTGCCAACTCAGCCTCAGCTTTGGCTTCAGCCTCAGCCCTCACAAATTTCTCCCCTATGTAATGATGTTTCCCATACATTCTGGGGCTGCCTACAAACCAGCTGTGACAGCAGTGCATGTCTATTGTGCTGATGCTGGTAGGGCAGCTGTAGTGAATCTGGGCATGCATGTAGGTGCAAAGCCAATGGGGTATTTTGATAGAGTATTGTTTGGTGTGGGGAGAGGAATGGTAGTGGACAGTGGAGATGGGGGGAGAATGTTGGTGTGGATAGTGGTGAGTGGGAGATTTTAGATAGTTTGGTGGTGGTTGAAAGTTGATTGGGAGAGCGCAACTTTCAATCTTGCACAACAGGCCAGTGCATATGCTGAGACAGAGAAGCATATAAAAGGCAGCAGGTTTGAGGAGAAGGAAAATATCAATGCCAATAGCTCATCAAGAGACAGAAGTCAAAGCAAAAAAAAACAAGCACAAAACCTTGAGATTCAAGCATGAATATGGGTTGCATTGATCTTCATCTAGAGCTGAGGTATGGAGACAGCTTGATTATGATTATAGTCAATGGTCCTTCCTTCCACAAAGCAGCTCAAGCTATGACATAGATAGATTTTTATAATCATATGATGCCTTATAAGTACAAATTGACCTGCTGTGTGTTTATGCTGAAGCAATATTCAGATTGGCCTCTAAATGTTTTGTGCCAAATATTTCTAGACATATGACTTTCCAACCTCTGCACATCCATGCTGTCATATGTTATGAATTACAAAGAGATGCCAGATGGGCTTGTTCTTATTTTGCTTGAGAGATGGCACTACTTGGACTAGTTGACATCCTTGTTGGATGTGATGCAGTCTACTTTGCCACTAGAGTTACTCTATTCTGACACAGCATATAGGCAAATAGATTTATTTAGGTACAAATATGATATAATAAGTATTTAGAGAGTGGAAATCATAAGATAATCAGTAAGTAATAAAGTATTAAGAAGACTCACCTGGAGAGTGGAAATTGTAAGATGATCCATCTCCAGGTGTGTCTCAACATAATATACAATCATAGTTATGAGACAAGAGAATGTCATATATAAGTAATCAATATAAAGTTTTAAGATATATATGTAGAAATAAAGAAAACATATGGGCTATGATTTAATGCATGACACAGATGTTTCAGGGTGAATCCATAGTCACAAGGCATTATCCTTAACACTCCCACTTGACTGTGACAGAGGAGAAATAACCAAAGGTTTTGTGAGGCAATGCCTTCATCAATGTATTGGCAATCATTTTCTGGGTAGGAACATATTCTAATTGAATATTTCCCTGAGCAATATGCTCTCAAATGAAATGGAAGCATATATTGATGTGTTTGGCATAAGAGTGACTGACAGGGTTCTTGGACAACACAATACTTCCAGTATTATTGATATAAATAATGGTTGCTTGTACTTATTTGAAACCAAGATCTTTCAATAGATTTTGAAGCCAAATAGCTTCTTGGGCCACATTAGCAGAGGTGATATACTTTGCCTCCACTGTTGATGTCACTATTACTAATTGCTTCCTAGATAACCAGAAAACCAGGCTTCTGTCAATATTGTAACACCATCTGCTAACAGAGTGTCAATCATATTGATCTTGAGCCCAATTGGCATCACTCCACCCCATTAGTCAAATTTGTCCATGCCCAAGGCCACCCAATTTGAGGCAGAATATCTTTGTGCCCTTTTAAGTACTGCAAAATGCATTTACAATCCATAAGGTGAGGGATACCAGGGTTATTAAAGAATTGAGCTAATAAACTAACTGAGAATTGAATATCAGGATGTGTTTGGGTCACATATAGTAATGAGCCAACTAGGGATAGATAATTTAGCCCATTAGAGTATTGAGCATAGTTATCAAGTTCTTCTGTGTGCAGGCATTGAAGTTGAAAAAGGTCATGCTTAGTTTGCAGAGGCATTGAAACAGGATGGCAAGAAGTCATTCCAAATCATTTTAAAACAGAGTTGATATAGATTGATTAATTCAAATAAATAACTTGATTATGTTGATCCCATTTAATTTAAAGGCCAAGGATGTAATGAACCTCACCAAGGTTAGTAATATTGAAGTTCTTGTTCATGTCCTGTTTAAACAAAGTGATCCTGCAAATGTCTTTACCCACTATTGCCATGTCATTGATATATATGACAATAATGAGCAAGATTTGACCTTTCAAACAAAGTATGTACAAGCAGTCATTGGCATGTGAGGATTCAAACCCTAAGGTCATAAGAATGTCATGTAACCTCTCCTTCCATTTGCAACCTGCTTGTTTAAGGCCATAAATGGCCTTGAGTAATTTCCAGTATTTGGCCTTACCAATTTCCTTTGGAGCATACATGTATATCTCTTCATCAAGATTTCCCTCCAAATATGCACCCATGACATCAATTTGATGTATCTTGAAATCAAGAGTAGTGGCTAAGGTCAAAAACACTCAAAAAGTTGTAAACTTAGCAACCAAGGAAAATATATCATTATAATCAATATCAGGGACTTGTGAAAAACCTTGAGCTACAATTCTGGCTTTGTATTTTGCATGATTGCTGCATTTTTCTAACTTCTCCTTTAGTACAATTTTACTTCCCACAGCTCTTTTGCCTGGGGGTAACTTATCAATTTCTTCAAAAAGCTGATTGTATTTGGATTCTATAGCCTTCTGCTAGCCATTGGCCTGTGGAGAAGCTAAAGCATTTTTGATGCAAGGGCCCAAGACAGTGACAAAAGCCACATGGCTTGAATCCTCATTATCATCATGATTTTGCTAATATTGAATTGAAATTCATTTAGTGCATGTAGAAGGTTCACAGCAGGGCAAGTCTTGCCATTTCAATGACTTTTGAGGTGCAGATGGTACTTCAATCAGACTTATGACAGGTGTAGGGGAGAGAAAAGGTGACACTGAAGGGTACTGTAACTCTTTGATTGGTGTTTCTTCTCTTACCTCATTATTGGCAAGCAAAAGCTTCTGTAATTGAGTCTCAACTTCAGATTTAGAGCTCATAGAAGGAATGTCAACTTTCTTCAGCACATCTGACTTAGGATAAACTACTGTATCAATCATCTCATTAATTTCTTCAGGAGATGACTGAGTTAAGCCAGGATTGAAACAAGCAAGTTCACTCAGAGTATTATCTTTATAGAATTCAACATCTCTTGAGGATATCAACTTGCCATTTTCTAAGTCCTCTAATTTATATCCTTTGGTCTCATCTGACCACCACCCAAGCATTCAAACCCTCATGGTGCAAGATTCAAGTTTGCCTTGTCAAACTTTCTTTGGAACATGAGCCCAACTCAACAATCCAAAAATTCAGAAATGGAACAGATTAGGCACATGTCCATTCTACTCTGTCAGTGGAATTTTTCCTTGAAGTGCTGACATTAGTGTGATTGATTGTATATAAATGGCATAAAGGAATACCTCTCCCCAATATTGTAAGTCCATTTTTGCTCCATGAAGCATGCTTCTAACTATTTCCATTATTACAGCTATAGTGCATTCCACAATTCTGTTTTGCTGTGGTTGGTAGGAATTTGTGGTTTGATATTTTATTCCATTAAGTGCACAGAATTTTTGCATTGTAGAATTGACAAATTCACTGCCATTGTCAGTTCAGATGATTTTAACAAACTGACTGCCATCACACTCATATATAGCCATAACATCATGCACATTGTCTCCCACTTCCTCCTTAGTTTTGAGGAGTCTCCCAGTTGGAAAATGTTTGCTGGCTTTGACAATTATTATTGCATAGTGATTTCCATTCCAGGTGGCTACACTCATTGGTTCAATGAGGTCCATGACAAGTAATTCATTTTTCTTGTATTTTGTATTGCTAACATCAGGCAAGGGCAGTCTTGTAGCCTTACCTTCAGCACATTTGCTACATAACCAATCAAATTCTTGAGGTAACTTTATTTTGATGCCAGTGACTAAATTGTGATCCACCATGGTCTTTATAGTATGTGGACTAATGTGCTCTAATCAACAGTGCCATAGATGCATGGTAGACTCACTGGCAATGTAAGCCACCTGATTGTCAACTATTCCAATGGTTATGGTTTTGATCCAGTAGAGTGGTGCCATGAGTACCAACAAGATTTGCATGAAGAAATTCTTAACCTTGCCAGGACAACAAAATTCCATAAGAAAAGTCATGGAACCTAACCCCTTCATGCTGCAAAGAACTCAAACTAATGAGGTTGGCCCCTAGAATGTGGAGAACATTGTGTAAGACAACATTACTTGTACCAGAAGACAAGTGAGTGTGAAACATAATCACACCTGTACCTACAACAGGTAATCAATTTTGTCCTCCAATAGATACATGCTGATTGCTTGTTCTATGGTAGTCAACAAAATAAGTCTGGTCAGCTACCATATGATTTGAGGCAGCACTATCAAGAAGTAACCCAGTAGGCATGTCCTTCAAAGTTGCCATCATGACTTGGCCAATTTCACAAGATTCAAAATTATGAGTGAAAACAGTAAGTTGAGCTTGACCTGCATTTTTTGCCTTCTTGGGCTTGGGGCATTTCAGACTCCAGTGTCCCTTCTTGCCACAATTATGACAAATGTCTTTGGGTTTTGGCTTGTGTTTTGGTTTTGACTTCCTTTTCATTGTTTTAGGAATCTGTTGACTCCCACTCAATTCAGGCTCAGTTCTCGCAGTAAATGCCAATGTCCTGCTAGTTGCAGCATTCTTCAAAGTAATATAATCGAAGACTATTAATAATTTGGTTGTGACAGTTTTAAGCATTAAGGAGGCACCATAAAACAGCAAATTCTGTTTGATGACTTCCTAGGTAGGAGAATGAGGTAACAATAAAAGAATAGCATTGATTATAGTATTGTCATCAATGCAGTGACCAGCATCAAGAAATCAATGATGTATGTTCATATAAAAACTGAGATGGTCCATCAAGGGAGAACTTCCATCCCACCATTTTCCATAAAGCTGCTGATAGTAATAATGTATGTTGATCCCACTCTGTTGATCAACATAATGTTGATGAAGGTGATCCCAGATTTTCTTTGAAGTGTCTAGGGTAATGATAGATTCATGTTGAATATATTCAATGGCACTTTGAATTAACCCCCTCACAGCATTGTCCTTATTCAGCCAATGCTTGTACCTCTCATGGGCATGTTCCCATGCTGAATAATCCTTTGAATATATCACATTCATTGGCTCCTGGCCTTCTTTAGGAACAGTCTGAGGTAACTGGTCCCCTTTAGAACAGGCAGCAGTTGACAACTCATCCCGATCCTCTTTAGGGACAGTCTGGAGTGACTGATCTCCTTCAGGATGAGCAATGGTCAACGATTCAGAGTATTCAGTAGGAGGTTTAGGTGGGTGGGTTTCTCGTCCTGAGGTAATGCCCCATAATGATTTGGCCAGTAATGCATTCTTCATATTATTGGACCAAACATGATAGTTGGTACCGTTAAACTTTGCAAACTGTAACATTTCTGAAGTATTATCAGATGCAACGGTGGGGCCCATAACCTGATGCAGCATATAGGCAAATAGATTTATTCGGGTATGAATATAATATAATAAGTATCTGGAGAGTGGAAATTGTAAGATAATCAGTAAGTAATAAAGTATTAAGAAGACTCACCTGGAGAGTGGAAATTGTAAGATGATCCATCTCCAGGTGTGTCTCAACATAATATACAATCATAGTTATGAGACAGGAGGACATCATATATGAGTAATCAATATGAAGTTTTAAGACATATATGTAGAAATAAAGAAAACATATGGGCTATGATTTAATGCATGATGCAGATGTTTCAGGGTGAATCTGTAGTCACAAGGCATTACCCTTGACATGTTCCCCACCCTGCTGGGCTATGAAAACCACCATGCTAGTGAGAAGAATCCTCAAAGTTGTGTGTTAAACATTCCCAGAATTGCAAGTCATGTAGTCCAAGCACTTGACCATCCTGCTTTACAGAATGTAGGCATGCAAGACCAGTAATCGATGCACTTAAGTCATTCCTTCTTGATCAATACTTCACTATGTTGTGATGCATTCATTTATGAGATGTAATCAAATTCTACAACAAGGACAATGGTTTTGGAATGCCTTTGACAAATGATTGTGTAGCCAATGTTCCTAAGGGGGAAGTTACCCAGTGTTATCAAGACTGGAAGCTCAACTTGGTTGACAAGGTACCTTAGCTTGCCACAGATGATACAAACACAGAGCCACTGGGTGATCCTCTGCTTTTCATTTGTCAACTTGTTGGTCTACTCATTCAGACAGCTCTGATTGGTAAAATGAAGGTTGGGCTTTTCTGTCGGCATATGCTATGATGCCCTACTGGGTATTGGAGCATTAGTGGACCTGCAGTGATCATATGTGACTAGATAGGAAGAAAACAGTTTGTTCAAAATCAACAACATACACACCAGCATGAAGGAGAAGATCTTGTCAATTTTTACACATGCATACAGGGTCACAATGCAACACATACATGCCCATTTTTAGGGCATGTTGCACCTGGATTACTGTTACTCACCTGCCCACACTAACCCACCCCTTCAAGGTTCTGAAAAATATGTGGACATCTACAATCCTCTTGCTAAGAAAGGATGGATAGACTTTCAGAAACTAGAATCTTTCAATGGCTATAACTTCTGAACTTACCTCACTCGGTGTTTCAAACCAAGCTGATTCCAGCTCGAAAGTTCCTGAGTTGCCTTTGCTGCATCATACTTACAGGGAATAGCCTTTGACCATTACACAGTCCTCTTTGACCCCAACAATTCAGTACTCTCCAACTGACAAGCCTTTGTCAAGAAAATTTTGAGCACGTTTAGTGTTTTCAGTGGCATACCAGAGGCAATGGAGAAGAACTTAACCAATCTCTGAATGTGGATCAAACAGAACATTCATAGTACATTCTAAAAAGAAAGCTTACAAGATAGAATAGAAATACAATGCCCTTTGACATGCCCTCAGTGTAACGCAGTGGTTCCATGGCAGGTACACCGTCTTCCCCGGACCTGCAGGATTGAGAGTCACGCTTTCTCAAGCGTCTTTTCTCTCATCCCCACTGAACCTTCCAAAACCTTCCCATCCTGTTGACTCTTCTCATCAGCACCACCACTCTCGCATCCATATCCCCACTTCACGACCACCCCTCCCTCTGTACCAAACCCATGCTCCATCAAAATAACCTGTCGGCTCCGCACCCACATCCGCACACGCACCAACACGCGCGCCCGGATTCACTGCAGCCGCCCCACCGGCATCAGCACATTAGACATGCACCGGCGCGCTCACCGGTGGTTGATCAACTGATTTGTGGGCGGACTCAGAAGGTACCAAGGGGCGGGAAAGCGGAATTATCCTGAATGAGCCTGGTTAGAGCGGGTGAGAAGGGCGCGTGTGCATGAGGGTGGTGTAAGGGCGAGACGTGAATCGGCCTCTGGAAGGGTAGTGCGTACGACATGCAGGGTCTCGTGCCCATGCCCATGTCCATTTTCATTCGGTACGCCGCTGGCTGCTGCTTGGAGATCCAGTGAGAGGAAATTGTCGTTATATAATTTCTTGTCTGGCATGGGTACCGGGTGTCATCGTCATACCGGGGTAAAAGCTTGCGAGGCCGAGTTTGAGGACAAGGCTGAGCTCGCGCTGGCCTTGGAGGCAGAGGTGAAGGAGAGGGCGGTGGCAGTGGAGGGTGGGGAGAGCGTGGTTACCCCAAACGGGGCTGCGTGGGCGTGAGGTTGGTGTAAGAGGGACACGTGGATTTTGGGTCGGTTCGTACAACGATAATACATGTACATATGGGGACTATACCACATTGCAAGAGCCATTAGATATCACGCTTCAGAAATGAACGGATCAGGCGAAGAAGCAGTTGCAGAGAACAGTGGTCAATCCAAACGGGGCCAGTGAAGTGGATTGGAAGAGTCTGCATGCAGCGCGTGTGCGTAGGGGGGTGGTGCAAGGGCTAGAGTGGCGGTGCAATATACAACGTGTAAGGAACTCGCCGGCCGTTAAAAAAAACCAAATGAAGGTTATCAGCGACTCGCTATGGCTTTTTCTTTGTCACAGACAGCCGTCGAGCGGGAGGTGCGAGTTGAAGACCAAGATTTCAACGAGTCGTCAATATCATGTCGATCGGGACAGGTACGTAATAGAAGAATGATTTGAACGACAGCGAACCATACCCGTTTCGATTGTCTACTGAGCGTTCAACTTTGTACGTTGATGGCATTGAAAAGGAAGCTATGACGATCCTGGCACAATTGCATAAATAATCTTAAGAGTTGACGCAACATATCGCAGAAATAGTATACTTCGTAGTACGAACAATTTTAATGAATATGACACTGAAGTTCGAGATCAAGAGATAATTCATAAAAGTACAGTAGTTGACGCACCTGAAGTTCGAGATCAAGAGATGATTCGAACCTCAGGTTACGTACAGTATAAATAACTAGATAGGAGTAAAACATGTGTGAGTTTTGTAATATATAACATAAGATAATGAATAGAAAGGATTGAAACATACGGAGCAACATACACCACAATGACGAATGAGGTATCTCTCCGCAGTTATACGTCACTTCCTTCGACAAGAGTGCCTTGTAGCGGTCTACTTCCCAGCCATGGAAGTGAATGGCTGCACCAGAGCCTTGTCCACTCCGCGTAAACGCGTCAAAGTATTGTAACGTCGTTTGAGACAGGTACCTAATTCAACTAGTTTGTCGCGGACAATTTCAACGTGTTCCATTGAAAACAAACCGTTTCCTAATTGATGGCGGTCAAATCGCATGAATACATATATATATTCAAGTAGTGTATTATTAACTTGGAGGCCGATGTAGCCAAAGTCCTTGCTTGCGGTAAGTTGGCCTGGACACAAATCTAGTGCTACTCCTAATTATTGATCCAACTATTTTCATTCTTATTTGCGAGAGAGTTAATATCCTTACTTCAAGGTTAACGTGTTGGAATTGTTCATCGCACGAAGCAAAGTGTTCCAGATGGTGATGTCACTTTACGATCAATCAATCTTCCAGATGCTATGGTTGCAGCGGCCCAAGCGTGAGACCAGCAAGTGTGAGGGATAAGCTCTTTGACAGAAGTGGGAAAGTACATTCTTTCTTTTCCCCAAGCCTTCGTCCAAGTTCGACGATTAATACCTCCATGCAGAACACAAACGCAAACCAGATACAACGCGGGTTGAGGTTGTTATCCTTGGGTATGTTGTTAGAACTGCGCATGACAATTACTGACATTATCGGAATGATTATCCAGATGACGGTGGTGTACGCGGCCTGTCTGAGCTTCTCATTCTCGAGGAAGTCATGTCGCGTCTCAAGCACCTGGAGAAATTGGAATCTCTTCCCAAGCCTTGCGATTATTTTGATATGATTGGTGGAGCTGGAACAGGAGGGTATGTGACAAGCGCATCACTACCAAGTTGACTGTTCAATGACAGTACATCAGAGTCATTGCATTAATGCTAGGTCGACTCCGGATGCCTATTGACGTGGCTATTCAGCAGTATGTCTCTTTTAGCCAGAAGGTCTTTTCTGATGTCAAGAAATGGGGTTTTGGGAGTGAGAAGCTCAAAGCAACTGTCTTTGAGGCTGGTATGAGAAGCATCTTACAATCTGCTGGATTCCCAGAGGATGTCTTGATCCAAGAAGATAATCCATGCTGCAAAAGGTACTGAAGTGTTCTTCATTTCTGTTTCTCCGCTAGTGCTAATTAATTATGTCACAAGTTTTGTGGTTGCTCTTCCTTCTGCTCATATGACACCACGA
>QLON01000684.1:0-56176 GCA_003313675.1 Termitomyces heimii
TTGATATCCTCAGAATTTATTTGGACAGACTTTGAGACCTTAAATCAACTTTAGTTTAATGGTTGGCTGATCGAGATCACCAAGGGTCAGGAGTATCGACTACGTATTACGTAAAGAAATGACTTGGCTTGACATTGTCCTGCGGTTTCACTTCAGAAATGGTCAGGAAAGTACTTGGACTGACCTTTAAATGTTATCAGTATGTCGGATATGGTGTAACGGCTAACATTGCCGCCTCTCAATAACTTGTACGCGGCAGCTCGGGGTTCGATTCCCCGTATCCGAATCAGAAACAGCATGTAGTTTCTTTTTCCTCATCCCTTTTTCTTTATCCCTTTTTCTTTGAATGACAAGACTTGCCTAAACCAATATCCAGAAAACTATTTGTATTGTCAAGCACTGAAGACTGGATGAAACCGTAGTATAGTCATTAGTTCTTACCTGTGCACCCTTCACCCCCTCGCCCCCGATCTTGTCTCCAAACACGTACGCTCTCCCATTGTTCAGCATTACCGATAACTACAGTGGGCGACAGCTCTGCTTGTAACCGATATTTGAGTCGATTTTAATGCGATTCTTTGAATTAATTGGGTTTGGATGGGTAATCTGTCACAATTTCAGATCTAATCGACGATTAGTATTGAATGCGACTTTGGAAAGGACTCTAAGAAGAACAAAGCAATTTAACCTACTCAAGGAAATCGCAACGAATGAAAAACTTGCTCTTATAGCAAAGCTAACTTCTCCAACAACACTTTCCTCCCTTTGGCTTGCCCACTTTCCACCGCTTCCCTAACTTCATCCCCAAACCACCTCTTTACCTCCTTCCTCACCTCACCACCATTTTCCTTAATCAACGCCTCGCACATCTCCCCTACCACAAACGCTCCATTCCCCTCGCCCAAAGTACACATCCCCACCGTAACGTCTTTCCCCACGATCTTCACGAGCTCCTTCGCGAATAGACTGGCATCCCAGTTCGGTGCCAGGTCAACAGATTTGGCAGTGTGATTAAAGTGGCCGCCTTGGAGAAGAGTTTTGTACAGGCGGGATGTGTGCGGTAGGTCGATTGGATGTGGGGAAGACGGATCGATGGAAGGGTAGGAGGTGGATATAGCACGGAGGAGGGATTGAGACGCCGAGGTTTTGTCTGTAGGAAAAATTATGACTCAGGATCATCTGCAGGAATACTGGAGGGGAAGGAGACGTACCTCCATCAGCGAAGAGCATGATCTCTACTGCTACGAGACTGCCTCCTGGTTCTTTAATAATACTTATTGTGTTCTGCTCTAACCAAGATAAGAGAGCCTCGCTTGCGTACTTTCGGACCTCCTCTTCACGGGCTTCGGGTTCCTTTTTACTTGTTCGAGACCGAACCTCGTCCGTCTCGGCAAGGAGTGCAATTTGCACGGGCGTGAAATGGCGTCTTGTACGTGGCACAAGAAGATAGAATAGGGCACGGCGACCTTGGGGTGAAATGAAGAGGTTTTTCGCTGGACCGGTCATTTCCGCGATAAGAGACTTTGACACAAGTTTAGTGTCACTGCACCTCATATATAAGAATCAGAGAAGACAGGCAACGAATAGGACTACCCACTCAATAACGTCAAGAGCCGTGAACAAGACCATTTGCGCATCATCATCAAGACACATACGCTCAATATGCGGCTTAAGCACCTTCAGAATCTGTTTCCGATCTTTGGCCGTTCCATATGCTAGAAACTCCCGAACGACGCGGCTGCCATCCTTGGTGTGAACCATCTCAGCCAGGACTTCCTGGCATGTCTCAAACATCTCCCGGCGCAATCTATCCCGTTCAGTTTCATCAGGGACGTCGGGAAGGGCGGAGAGGTACTCCCATAGAGCACGGTGGACCACGGCATGTGTTACAGCGCCTTTATCTGGGTTGTTGAAGCTGCAGAAGGGATAAGTGGGCGAACGAGTGGTTTGTCATAGTGCGCCTACATAGTGAAAAGGTTCTCTTTGAGAGCGTTTAGAACCCTCCGTCTTCTCTCAACGTCCGTGCCTTCCAATACGCCTCTCAGACCCTTTTTAGCTTTCTCTTTTTCATCATCATTGCCTCCGGATGTAGTGAATAACACTGTCTCCTTGCCGTAAAAATCACGAAGGAGAAGTGTCCGCTCGTAGGCGCTGGCGTACAGCTCAAAGGCATCGGCGAGCACAGATGTTGCCTCTCTGTGTAGAAGGAGGCGAAGGACATTGCCTTGAAATTCCATCAAGATAGATGCTCGATGAGCAGGACAGAGTCGAATCAATTTTGTTACTAGAAACTTTTACTATGTTAAAAAGGCACGACATTACTGAAATCTAGAGCGGGACGTACTTTAGAATACTTGTTCTGGGCCAGTTCCTTATATCTCCCTTTGAGCTCCTGAGCAACCTCATCCCGCTCCTTCTGCCGACCGTACTTCACCACGGTTTGCACTATACGGCTCGCATCGTGCTTGAACACGATCTCTTTGACCATTCCACGAATGACGTTCATAAGATCCTGAATGTGTTTCTGTCGTTCGGTCGTAGGTATAGTTTTTTGCCGCGCGAGCGACCATACGCGTTTTGCATCGTTCAGTAAGGACGAATGTGGTTTGGCGGCTCGACGCTGCTCATGCAGAGCCTTTTGTACTTTGTGGGATTCGCGGGAGGCTACAATACTTGAATAGATAGGTCGGAAGTCACCCTGTAGATGACGTACCGTTTGGATCTTTCAGTTGCACAGATTTAGTTGGTGCTGTATCTGAAGTATCTTCATCTACAGGTTCATCACCTATGTTGTCCATGTCCACGAAGTCATCATTGTCTCCTTCAAGGTCTTCAAACTCATCGTCCGAGTCGCCAGAAGCCTCTGGAATAGACGGTGCAGTGACAGGCCGACTCCGTTTTTTCTCAGTTATTGCAGGCTTTTCAAGTTGCACTTTCTTCGGTTTAGGTCCAGTCTGTGTATGTGCCTGTCGTTTCTTCAAAGCAGGCATGATACAGAAAAGAGAAAAGCGGACGGAGTATGGATGGCCGGAATCGCGATTTCCAATGACCAAAACTTTTCGATCACCATCAATGGCTATTTGGCAAATGCTTGAACAATCAATACGCCGACGTCCTGCGACCATGACGTTCGGTTTTTCTTGCGTATGATCATCTACAGCATTGGGAACTGTCATGTGAGTCTTCCCGCCCATCTCTCAGACAGCTATCAAGCGTGAACTTTAGGCCACCGAGGGGTGGATTTAGAAGGAAAGCTGCTCTTGATGGGGATGCGACACCATCGACACCTGTAAGTATTGTGGTCAAGTAACTTATCGAATTTTCTCTCTGATGCTTGCGACAAAACAGTCTTTGGGTGAACAACTCTCATACTTACACAACCCACGACCGTTTAAGAATCCGAACTACACGAAGAACGTCAATCGACGTGCCAAGAATGTGAAGAACGTCCTGAGTCAAGAACGCGAACGGGATCGTTTGGAACGCGAAAAGAAACGGCAGGAAAAGTTGGAAGATGATGCTATGGATGTTGACGGAGAAACTCCCGAAGAAGATCTACCTTCTTGTGAGTCTTGACTTCACTTATCGTCTTCGTTGTACCAGCAATCAATACCGATGTGCAGATACATCTATTGAAGCACCTCCATCCTTGCTTCCTCACAAACACTATTGTGATATAACTGGATTGGAAGCTCCGTACACGGATCCAGCGACCGGCCTTCGTTATCATGACAAGAGCGTATACGACGTCATAAAGAGTTTGGTAAGTGGTAGTTTATCCTTTTTGGCTCTTCCCTGACTTCTTCATATAGAGCGCAAGCTCTGCAAAAGAATATCTAGCAAGTAAGCTCTATGATTATACACGTCAATTGTCCAACTAATCTCAATCTGTCCAGTCCGAGGTGTCAGCTCGATCGTCAAATAATTGCTATACATACTTCTTGCTTGATGCCTCCCATTGCTATGGACATTTATTGACCTACTAGCTTTCTTTCACCTTCAATAGTCTCGACTAAGTCGTTGGGCTGTCTATTCATGTTTTGATGGTCCATCTATTTCGCTGGAACTTACGACGTCTTCTTTAAGTGCTTTAAATCAATCTCAGCGTCTAGAGCGTCTATCCATCTGCGGTATTTTTGCGACGACTGCCCGTTTCTGTTTTAATTGCATCCCCAATATCAATGCCCTTTTACATGACTGATATCTTTCTGCCATGCACCCAAGTTGAACTATCGAATTGAGAGTCAAACCTTATGCGTTCCGAAAGAAAAGACGTTGGTCATGGCGTGACGACTTTTCCCATGTAAGTTATCATTTGAGCTAGATGTCTTGTGACGCTGATTTATTCCATAGAGTTTCATCGCGTAACATACATTGAGTTACTTTTACCGGCGCAGAACACTTCTTATTCAGAAATGGCGCAACCGTCCGTATATTCACAAAGTGATGGTATAATTCGGTGCTATAGCAATGTAATGCTCTAAGTCTCCTCGCTAGTCGTTTAACATCTGCGCCACTCAGGTTTCTCGTTTTGGACAAGGACGCAACAGGTACAAAGTAGTCAATGGCGCTATAGCCAAGTGGTTACGGCGACAGATTAGAATCTTGGGAAACTATCTGTTCCTCTTTGAGGGCGCAGGTTCAAATCCTGCTGGCGTCGTATTCAGATTATTTTTCATGTCAGTCCACCCAGTACAATGACATTGTCCGTCACTCTTGGAAGAACACATCCTCTCTTCCTATTCTCAGTGCCATCACTAAGAGCCTCGCAGGCGATGTCCAGACAACGATTCTCGCATGTAACCAATTTGTTTGCTATTGATTATATTGTAGCAATAATACTAAGGTTCACAATCACATCAATGATCCCTGTAGATTTCTTGACATATTGAGGATGATTATCCAGCATCCAGTCTGAGTAGAAATGGAACTACATACGGCATTTGCGAATGAACTTCGGGTATGAACCGTTCGGGCAGCGTTGTGCAGATTACACACTCATGTATCATGCATGCATCACGGCTTACGAGATAGTCATTGTCCCAAGGCGAGACAGCCTTTTCAGACCGACGATATTCATTTCACTTGCAAAATACGGTCATCTGGAAGCTGTTATCTTATGTAATACCTGTGCATCAAAAACAAGACAAAGGAAACAAAGAACCTCAGAAGGATATTCAGTTATGAGGAAAAACAAGTCAGGTATTACAAGATAATCAGGAGGAAGCCTGGTTGAATTAAACGATCCGCGAGGGACAAGGATGAAAGCACCGCGGAGATAAGCAGTACGTATGTATAATCTTGGTTCAAGATGAGATCAGGGCGCATGAGTGTATGTATGTACGTATGAACAGAATTGGAATGTTGTACGGCTTCTTAAACAAGCCGCAGAGCGACCGGGCGACCAATGCACATAATCCATGTCACAAACGCGGGCACATGAATGCGGTATGACAGTAACCTATTAGATCACTGAGTTTTGCACTCTTCAGGATTAGCGTTAGCGTTAGCAGCGCCTTTTGGTGGCCCACGGCGGCGGGCTGGAATGTCTGCATCCTCGTCGGAGTCCTGGAAGGCGGAAGAAGAATGTTAGAATCTCACTGGAAAATCAAATTAGAAAAATTTACGTCTTCGAAAGCCCCACTCTCGTCATCCTCATCGTCATCATCAAACTCATCGTCATCGTCCATCATATCGTATTCGAGTGCTTTACCAGTGAAGTAGTCGATGGCGCGAGGGATGACCTAAAGAGGGATTAATCAGATAAGAATGGAACTTATTATATGCTTGCACCTTTTCTTTGAGATCTTCGCCCATCTGATAATCCACTTCGAGCCTCTCCTCAATGTCCTCGAGCTCCTCTTCGTCAATTTCGCCATTTTCGAGAGCGTCCTCGGCAGGGGGAACGGGCGGACTGAAAAAATTGAAGAAGGATTCTGTAGGATGTGCCTTGCGCACAAGACGCGTTCGGTTAGTGGCTAGTGTGGGAATCAGTAAAAAAATCTGATAGGCAAAGATAGACAATCAATATTCACTCTTGTTACGCTGCTTTTTGATTTCGAACTCCTTGGTGAGATCCTGCTCGTCCTTCCACTTGATTTCCGTACCGATGGCGCGATCGTACACGAAATCACCTGAGTAGCCAACTTCCTCCTGATAGAAGTAGGTCTTCTCGAGGACATCATTCTCGAAGTACTCGTTCGGACTGAAGGCAAAAAGAAGCTTGAAGCCAGGCTTGCCACCCTCAACTTTATCATTTAGGTATTCAAGACGAATATCAATGAGATGCTTGAGTGCACCAGCATCACGCTCGGTAATGAGCTCGGAAATTCCGGGATGATTTCGGAGAGCAGTGAGCCAGAACTCAGGAATACCACTTGCGGTGGGATCCGTACCCTTGGGGATTGTGACATACTCGTCGTCGTCCTTGATAGAATACTGCTCGCCAGCATCAATCTCCTCCTGCGTGGGTGCACTCTCACCGGCAATGATGGCATTTCGGCGCTGGTATAGAGGCATCTGAAGAGCCAGATACTATATGTCTGTCGTCAGAGTTGTTCCGTACCATGTAGTAACAGTCTACCTTCTTCTCTAGTTCGAGACATTCGCGCTTGTACTGGTTCTGCAGCTCATTCTGCTTGACCTGCACGCCCTTGAGCGCCTCAACGCTTAGCCGGACGTCGATCGGCAGGCTCTCAATGTAGCCAGAGCTCTTGCCAATAAGACCGGCAAGCTTTCCTTGCACCATCCCCAACATCTGTTGTTCGAGGCCACCGAGCTCAGGCTTCGCCTCCTCAGTATCGTTTTGCTCGTTATCTTCGGTGATGTCGGGCACCGTCGGCCGAGAGAGACCCAGTGCAATTGGCGCCTTATTTAACGGCGTATTTTGAGGGGTCGGCGCCGTAATGTTTGATGAGATAGGTACGTTGGACGACATGCTGAACGACGAGCAGATCAATAGATAAAAAATCGCGAATTAGCTCACCAAAAAGCGGAGTTTCGGTAACTTCCGACAGGCACAGATCACCAACATTTATGTAATTCCGATTTCTATACACCCTTTGTATTGCCGAGTCAAAATATAGTCGGGCTTCTCTGCTGGCAGATATGTAATGTCGCCTGCGCACATCACGGTACATTTAAAAGTAGTTTTCTTCATCAATCGGCAAAGATTGTACAACACGAGGCGCCTACTGCCTCAGAGATGTGTTGCGAATTCTTACAGTCTTTGACGTCTGCGTTGTAAATCTCTCCTCGATTGCACGATTTTTCAAATACTACTGCTGTACATGTGTGTTAACAATCAATTTTCCTTGGACTGGTACCAGTGACTTGGTGTCCCAGGTACGATACCACCTGGTACACGCGTCGTTCTCGTAATCAGACGTAATTCCACCCCAACACGCATGTTCCAGTGGATTACGGCAGATCGTTTCGGCGAATTATCTGGAAGCCGACCCCAAAAACGAAATCCGCAACTACGGGCCGGGTCTCCAGGACCTAAAGCAAGCTTGTATGGATATCACCTTCCTTGAGGACTGTAGCCTTCCGGAAGTATCAAATAATCGGTTTTTTTCTGCACACTTAGATCAGAACGGCTTTGGGAGCATTTCAACCATAGACTGGCGAACAACTTGTTCGAATCCTTTTAGACTACGAATTTAAACCATGTGGGTACCAGAGGTCAGTGGAGACGTCTTTGCAAGAGTTCCAGATGAAGTGTGTCTTGACTCCGTGTCACAGAAACTATCCACCACTACGATGGCTCCATACCATCTGTATATAATCCTGGCGGGTCTTTCTCGATCTGCTACCCACTTTATTAAAATTACCTATTTCCTCGCTTGTGGCGTACATGATGCAGAGATCGAAGAGTCACAGTCGGATTTGAAGTAAGTCTGTCTGACTAGTTCCTTTAGGATCAGATTAAGGAATAGTCAAGGAACTTCACCAGATGTTCACATACTTGTCAATGACACATTTAAAGGAGTCTTACAATACACTATTATGTGCTATGCGTCTGATATCAATTCGAACACATCTAGCCACGCCACTTCAATAGAAAACCGCGTTTATAACACCCCGCTTGGCGGAATCCTGATTTCTTGTGTGGAAGGCTGGAACTTTTGAACTCGCTACCGGAAGACTCGTCATCAGAAGACTAGTGATGAACGTATCTTATGAGCGTATCGTGCATGTTAATGCTGAATGTTTTCTGTTCAAGGTGGTAGTTGTGAGGTCAAGTGGCAATGAAACAAAAATTCTACCTTCGAGCACAATCCTTTTTTCTTGGCTGTCTTATCCGTGGGTTCCGGGTAGACAGTTCCGTCACGTTCAACGTGGAAGTCTGGATTTTTACCACACTTGCTGAAGCCTTTGATCTTATTCATCTCCTGAAGAATTATTGGCTTCACATCGCGGTGGTAGGTGTTGTCGTCAATGACGTATTTTCCAGAACCCCATCTAGGGTAAAGGGCATTGTCGAGTTCAAAATAGGTACGGGCAACGAGGTCAGCCTGTATGGTCAAGTATATACCGTATACGAAGCTATTCTGAACTTACGTGTTCCCGGGTCTGCTGCGTGACGTGATGAAGAGCGCGAAGGACAAGCTCGTCGCGTAGTTCACGGGCCGAAGGGATAACCTCCTCATCTAGATCACGAGTACTGAAGTCGTACCTGTAGAACACGCTATGAGTACGAGTGCCAGAAAGCGCGAGGACAACTTGATTACATACGATACCTGAGCAGCAACAACGGTGCCGACGAGGATTGCAATAGGGAAAAGAGACATGAACTTCATGACTTATTAAAGAAAGGTGTTGAAAGTGAAAAGTGTGAACGAATGTACTTGTGAGGCCAGCTAAGGTTGGCTGTTGCAGTGACAGCGCTTTTATATGTAAGTGAGGTAACTCCATCCAATGAGAGCCCACGGTGATTTGTGAGCCATTTCTGATGGCAGTGCAATATCCTAAGAGTTTTATCTTGAGAAGTTCGCATTCTATCTAGGGACGTCATTTTGATTGTGTCGCAAGGGGCAGCCTCATTTCCAGAGGTAGCAATCAGATACGCCAATCACAGGCACAGAGTTGAAACGAACAGATCTGTCAAGAGTCAGCAGGTGGAGACTTGAATTGTTGAATTAGAGTGTCCGGCCAGGCGGGCCGGATCCGGTGAGAAAATGCCGTTGTCGTGTGAATGCGCCTGAGTCTGGTTTTCAGAATTCACTCGTGAGAGGCTTACGACCATAGAGAACGCTGTGGAACTCGTTCCGAGAATTCCACTCTTGTTTCGATAGATACCTCAGGTTGCTGTCACACACATCGGCCTCGCGACTCAAGGATGTGGTCGTTGAAGGCGACAATCAAAACACGGGGACGGACCAAGGTATGGTGCATATGTGCCTTCCATCACGCCTTGTCAAGTTTTGATGTTACATGACTTTGATTATCTCAAAACTAATCCTAGACACAGGTGTTAAGCGTTAAATAAATGGTCTTAGTCGGTCTTACTTAGTATCGATCTTGAGCTTGAGTTTTTAACCCCTCGATCTATCCTTTTGAACAGACTGAAGTCCATAACGCTATGACAAAAGACCTGCTGACACCGTACCTTCTCGACAGCTCTTTAATAGATTACACCACTGCTGTTACGAGTGAAGCATTGCGATGCAGCGATCCCGTCTTGCAGGAGCAGACCAAAAAGAAGGCCACAAACGCCCTCCAATTCTTTCTGAGCATCCTTGATCCCTCTTTCGAAGAGGAGGAAGAACAATTGGACACCTTCTGGCTATATCTAGCTGCTCTCAATGGAAGGTCACAAACTTTTGTTACATTGAATATATCGTGACGTTCGTTAATTACAGATCCTGTGCTCGCCGCAAAAATTGTACAAGATCTTCCAACATCTACGGAAAGCACCATCAATAAATCTCACCCAAAGACGTTTGATCTCACGCCGGCACAGCACGTACTCTCCCTTCCTGATACCCTCGACACCATCTTTGCACACATCCCGCTCCTGACTCGATCAGACCGCGATACACTCTATCACGCAGCGTTGACGTCGCACGCATTCCATGATGTAGCTCAATTACGTCTTTGGAGGCGTCCTCGAGATCTTGATACCGTTGAACATCAAGTGCGCTTTGCTTTTGGTACGGCTATCTCTGGTGTAGTGGATAAGAGTCCTGGCCTGTGGGTCAAACGACTGAGAATCCGCATTGTCAAGGGAGAATGGAATGTTAGACTTGTAGAGAAGATTGTCACTCTTACGCCAGGCGTTATTGATCTGACCCTGCACTGGGGTGACTCCCTAGACAACGAGGAACCCGTGACATCTAGCTCAGTTACTTCATTGCATACGATCCTGACATCCCTACCGAATCTGAAGCACCTAAAACTCGCAAAATATGCATATACCCCGAACCCAGAAATAAACTTGCAGATTCCCGCTGACGCACATACTGTTTTCACGAAACTCGAAACTCTTCAACTGTACGATTTCCACTGGTATTGGAAACCTATATCTCGCGGCCTGGGCCCAGAATTAAAGGTGCTTGATATCGGCCACGGAACGATGATAAGCGGAGATGAGATTGTTGAACTTTCAGCAAAACTCACATCCCTCACTACGCTTCGTATCTCACCCGATCTAGAGGTCAGACATATCCGCAGGATTGTTGGAAACCTACCAAAACTGGAGCACGTTGAAATAATCACCTATACAGAAGTGGACGATGAGTATGTCGCCGCTGCCTTTCCGCTGCTGGCCAGCCTTGAGTCATTGAAGGAACTATCCTTCAACGGAGCAATCGGTTCGACTCAACTCAAAGCCCTCGCCGATGCTCCGGGTCCATTGGAAGAGATATCTTTGAACCTGAAGGTAGATGGAGGAGTTTCTGGTACACTGGAGAAATTGTTTAAGGCAAAGCGCGCAACACTGGAAACGATTAGAATCAATTTTTCGGACGATGACCTGGTACCTTCTGATACGCTTGTGGAAGCACTTGCGGAAATTCCTCGCTTGGAGAGAATGTTGATCGACTTCAAACCAGAACATGAACTTTCGTCGTCGTCTGTCGATAAACTTCTTATACAATGTCCAAGGCTCAAGTGGACAGCCAACTTGGAGTGTTTGGTCGCGCGCAACGTACTATACGAGACTGAATACCAAGCGATGTTCGAAAGGGAGAGAGACGAAGAGTTAGAGGTGATGGAAGAAGATATTCTTGGTAATTAGTAATCCCAAATAGGTCAGGCTTGCAAAAGTCGACATCCTAGTATTTGATAGCAGAAATGGATGATATTCTCTCTTCCCCGTACATCTTAACGATAAACATATGAAATTGCAAATTTTCAATGATATGGATCCTGACTCATGGGTTCTGTATTGATAGGTTTTGCATTGGTTGAAGTGAGCACGGCAATTCTATAGACGAGACCGTGCAATATCACATATATAATCGAGAGTACAGGGACATGACTGGCATTGTAAAGTAAAATATTATGAGAGCCACTTCTTAAGCGAAGGGAATGAGAAAACGCGTGAACGTGAACAAGGTGTGCATCATCATCACAAACTTTACTCCAGATTAACTGACAACACCATCGTAAGGAAGTCAAGATAAGTTGGAGGCACTGTGCAGGCTCTCTTTTTCAAGATGAATAAGGCGTCATATGTACACTGTTCTGTTTAAAGAGTCACTAATAACCATAGCGTCCGAGTTATCGTAGGTTGTCAGCAGCTTCTGAGGGGCGATATACTGGATACTGATGTACCACGACAATTGCTGAATTGTGAGCATGTTACCTTTGCCTTGACAGGCCATTTGGCAATCTAGGGGTATGTCTATTTCAATCTGCATTAGCTGCTATCTGCTCAACTCAGAGGGTGAGTTATGTTACGGCCTTGTGGAGACGTAACAGCCTCTCGCGCCAACAAGGTCCCCTGAACGGGCTTCACGAATAGCGCGCATCGCATCGTAGACACTGAGTGACTTACTTAGTCAACCGTGATGTTGACACCTGCTCTTTGATAGAAGCATGCTACTCGACCCATTCTTAATTGGGAACTGCTTGACCTTCTTCTTGAGTTCTCGGACCTTGGTCCCTTGGTAATCTATGAACGTCGAGAAGCAACTCTCAGGTAAAGCCTCAAGCTTTCAAGTCTAACAGCAGCCAGGTCCTTTTCATCTGCCCGCTCTGCATATTCGATCTGCGGCGAACGGCCTTGCTATTGAATCCAGACTTCCATGCTCATCTCTGCGGAAAGTGAAGCTCTTGTAGAATTCGGATACACTCTATCAGGAAACCTGACCCAGATTACGGTCTCCAGCTTTCTTTATGGTATGATCAAGCTGGATTCCGGAAACTCACTTTTAAACAATGGCCAGGTTCCTTTGCACTCTTGTTCTCCTTTTCCGCATGTTCTGTCCTGTACGTATCAACAACTCATATTCAATGTCAAAATATCTGATCTTCACCAAAAGCAAACGTCAGACGACATCCCGATCGACCAAGGTCATTTTCTGGATGACAATTTTAAGCTTCCTTCTCGCGACGCTCTATTGGGCTACTGTGGTCCTAAATTCTTGCAGACTCATCCAGCAGCGACTTATCGAGCACACAGAGGACTTGTGGCTAGATCGTATGTCACGACAACGTCTGCAGATGCAAAGGAATGAAACTCTCAATCAAATAACGTATTGGACCCCGCAAATTCTGGTAGCGTTTGATTCCTCAAATGACTCAACAGTTTGACGGAATTTTGTTGCAGCAGGTCCTCAATGATAGCATCATTGTCTGGCGAG
This sequence comes from Termitomyces heimii, assembly GCA_003313675.1. NCBI lineage: Eukaryota > Fungi > Basidiomycota > Agaricomycetes > Agaricales > Lyophyllaceae > Termitomyces > Termitomyces heimii. The sequence goes on from QLON01000684.1 coordinate 12,810, forward strand.
CATGGGTCCTTTGTCAAGATCAGCGGTGGCTGATGACACTTCCAATCCTCCTTCTATTAAGTACATTTGGTGCGTGCAAATTCGAGGCAATCTGGACAACTCTCACAAGATGACAGGAACATCATTCGCATTTCTCATATCTATTTTGAGCGCTGAAGGTTACGCCGACTACACGCACGATGGTCCATCATCAACTGATGGGCTTTTATATGCATCAGCCGCGTTGCTCTTTACCAACAACGTTGTCTCGACGTCATTGATTGCTCACAGATTATGGTATGTTTACTAGGTCCCGCTTGCATGGGAATATCACTTGCATATCTTCGCAGGTTATATCGAAGGACATGGAGAGCAGGCTTGAGAGGCCGCTGGTCCCATGCGCAGAAGATACTCTTGATGGTAGTGGAATCTGGTGCACTTTACGCCACGCTTCAGGTAAAGTCGTGGTCTTTTGTTCGTTTAGCCATGTCAACTTTATGCTTCAGTTAGCAGTCGCCTTTCTATTCAACCAAGACCATGAGCCTGGGTCAGTCCTCTTCTACGTTGAAGACATCGCTTGGGCTGGCTACATCCATCTAACGGTAAGTGGTGTATGGACCCGATCATCTGTATGGCTTATTTCAGTTCGGAACTTCAGGCGATGTATGTCACTGTTGTATCAGTCCTCATCAGCCATAGACGCTCCCTCTCCGACATAGAGTGTTTCACCATTCACGATTCCATAGCAAAAGCAAGTTCAGGGTCTGTGATCATCGGTGAAAAAGCTTGACGAAAATACCGCGCCGCAACAACAATTACCCTCACGGATACGAGCGCTTCGCTTCTGATCTGGTATTTGCCAGCAGGTCTACTAATGATTTGAGTCTGTACTTGGTACTGTGAGATTAAGAAGAGATGCAATAAAATACGAACGAGTAGGTACAAGAAGACTGTGAGTGATAGAAATTGTCCATCCAATCCATATTACAATGTTCAACAAGAAAGCGGAAAGAAAGTTGAGCTGCCGCTCCACAACAAGTAGACCATTTCCAATGGAGCCTAGATGAATAGACTATATATGTTCAGATCCTCTGCGCACAATCAGTCAGTCAGTCAATCAGTCTTATCATCTGTCCATCATCTATACCCCAGATGCGGCACAGCCGTCGACGCATATGGGTCAAATGAGTCCACACTCGCCGTGCTCCTGCTCTTAGGATCAAACGGCTCGTCGCGATACGGACCTTGCGCCAAATGAGTTGTGCTCCCGTTCCACGGATCACTATCCATCTGCCTGTGCAGCGGCGCAAAGCTACTCGCAACAGAACCATTGTTTCCACCGTGTCCGTATACCCCGGTCCCTGAGACCGGCCCGCCGTGGTATCCCGTGCCCATCTGCCCGCCGGCTGTCATGGCATAGGACGTTGAGTCCAGCGCACGCACGCCGTTCCTGCGGTGGCGGATGAAGAACGCGATGGCGCCTGCGATGAGAGCGACAATCGCCACGGCACCAACGGCACCGCCGATGATTGCGCCGAGGTGCGAGTTGGAGCCGCTATCGTCCTTGCTATCATTTCCAGAACCCGATGAGCCATTATCTGTAGAGGCGCCGTTGGCGGTGCCCTTTGCTGTGTCAACGAGGGTGCTGATGGGGAGGATGGCAGCTGGGGATGTAGGCTGTTGACCGATGTTTCCACTACCGATGAGAACCATGGTACCGTTAGACGGGACGCCGTTGACGACGACGAAGAGGAGGGCCGGGCCGGGCTGGATGATGTTGGGGTTGGGTGCTTGTGCTACGTGGAGGGTGATCGTTCCGTTAGTTTGAACGGTGTAGGTGTTGTTGAGCTGTACGTAGCGTTGACCCATGTTCATCGCGTGCGTAGTAAAACCTCCGCGGACGAGGGCAACTGTGGTGTTGGCGGCTGCAGCATTGGAAGAGCCAGAGTAGGAACTCGCAGGGATGGTAATGTCGAAGGAGGGCCCGCCGTAGGAAATGGTGGTAGGGACGCCGGAAGGGGTGGGCCGTGTGGTTGCACTGAAGTAGTGGGGGTAGAAGATTTCGGCACGATATTCAGTATTGAAGTAGGTGGTTGTATTGACGTCGACGTTTGGATTTGAGCCCGCGATCAGTACAGATCCATCTGGTAGGAGTATCGCGGAGGAGTGGTACATCCGCGCGATAGGTGAGGTATCGAAGTTCGGCCTTGACCATCGTTGTCCCTTCGGCGCGTTCGGATCGTATATTGCAGGAGTGCCGACAGGACCAGAAGCCAGAGACATGCCGAAGGGCATTTCGGATTCTACAAAGGTCTGGCCAGTTGCATGTGCGTATCCTGCTGTACCATTCAATGCACCATTGACGACGAGCAGTTTTCCATCGGGAAGGATGATGAATTGGCCCATGCTTCTGCCTTCCAACATATTATCATCGGCCTCGTATGCAGGAGTTGAACCATCCAGAGGCTCTGGCGTCAATCGTTGGCAGTCTTTCGATGCCGGATAATCCCAAGTGTTGATTGCTGGGAAAGAGTAATTACCCCAGGTGGACTCTGGCATATCGTTACCACCGCAGAAAAGGATCGTAGGGTTCCAGTTATTCGCGGGAGTGAGTGGTAGCATGGCGACTGCACCAGAAGCAGGGTAGACCCGCACGACATTGCCGGGCATGTTAGGAAGATAGTTCTCAACATTGTTGTTGTAGTCCCATATCACTATAATTAGGTCAATTCACGATCGATCATAAAAAACGAGAGGACAAACTTGTTGATACGTTGGCTTGGACTAACATCTTTCCGGAGTTTAGTAAAAAAGCGTGAGCATAGGCATTCAGACCTCCTGTGACAAACAAAAAATTCATAGCTGTTACTCCGCGTCCATTAGCAGGATAGAACTCGAAAGAATTTTCGGCCGCCTCGGGAACAGGTGTTGTATCGGGAGTATTTCTGTTAATGTATCCACCACCAACGAAGCCGCCGATGAGGACAATGCTTCCATCGGAAAGGGCTTCAGCAGTAGAGTACCAACGTTTTTTCTGCATCGACAAGACTGCTGCATTGTCGAACCATTGACATTGCACAGAAGCAAAATTATCCGCTGAGGTGCATGGGTTTAGAACACGGATAGCCGTCGACCCATCGAAATCCTGGTACTCAGCGTCCCAATTTCCGGCTGAAGCTGCTCCTCCACCTCGACTGACCGCACTGTTACCGCCAAATGCCACATACGACCCGTTCGGTAAGTGCATGCCGGAGGCACAAAACACGTTGCTCGCCACGTCCATGACATTGGCTTGTCTGGTGGCGATATCCCTAAGAAAATCCAAATTTTGGTCATATGTGGAGCAAGAACGGCATCACGACGAACCAGACAGAACCCCACGCTGGATGACCATTTACCTGAGCGGCGTTACCTTCCGCCTTGTCAAGTATGTATACTTTCTCTGTATTCCCCAGGAACATCTATCCAAAAAAATTAGTATTGTAAATTGGGAAGCCGTGAAGGGTTGAACTACCATCATTGCACTAACGAGTGTCGATCCGCCATCTGCGAACGTACCGGCGGTCGCTGCAATTGTTGGTGAGGATGAACATGCTAACCATAGAGCCAGCAGGGAAGTTGGCAGCAGCATGATGCGGCAACCCTGTGAGGGGAAGAAGACAAAACTCAAGAATCAAGACTAGAAAAGTGGAGGTTGTTGGAAATAATAGCGAGTATGGGTGGGAATTATGTTTGTAAAACTAAAATCGGTCTGGCCAGGCCCCGGGCCGAGTGATTGAATGGTGCCTGGCTCCCTCGAGGCGATGACGGCCACGTCTCGCCGGGGCTACACCATCAATTAGGCAATTTGCTTTCACCTACTTCACCGAAAGACTCTTTCAAAAGCTTGGATACCAACAAGGTTGATGCGTTGTACCAGGGACGACTGCGCGCTGTCACTGAGCGGTGGAATTTTATAAACATATGTGCCAGATCGGTCACTCATGAGAACAAAGAGATGTGACTTGCAACCTCCTTCTTTACTTGACGTTAACATTGTCGTTTGTCGTTTCAGAGATTGCAGTGTTTTGGCGTCGACAAACAGAGCAAGCCCCGTTTTACGAGAGATTGTCAATTTGACATGTCGACAGCAAGGTTCACAATAGTTAATCACTCCTTGTTATGACGTAGCAGAACTCACGAGATCTTTTTACAATTGATTCAGATAGAAGAAGAGCTTTTCCATTCCTTTGAGCCGTCGCATGTGTCGACATTGCTACATTGTTGACATCATAATAGGTCTCTTATCAGGGAACTGAGGGTAAAGAACCTCGGAAGCATGCATGCCTGCCCTCAAGGAATAATGGGAATCCCGTCCACTGTATTGGGATACGAGAAGGGGTCCCCGTAACAAGACTGTACAAGGCATGTCGGCGATAAATTTGAGGAAATAACCTGTCTAAGACCAAGTTAATTTCAGGCCTGGTGAGCCTGCATGTGGGATCACCACCAATCATTGCCTCTAAGAGTATCCTCCACCGCTGATGATTTTTCTCTTAGACTACTGAAACCTGAGAACAAACGGGAAACAAGGACAACATAATTGTCTTGAATCGCAGGAAGTAAATATCTTCTTTGCTGCAGTTACGGGGGTAGCTGAGAATACGAAACTCTTCAATGCCGTCTAGAACTGCACCAGCCTTTCAGTCACTTTACGAGTTGTCCCAACTTCTATTGATCTTTCTATGCTTCTCGACTATTGGTCAATGAACCCCAACTGCGGCGCTGACCGTTCGCGGTCTCTCGAGCGAATGCTTTCGCTTTTGGAGAATATGTGCTCGTGGGCCCGAAGTGCATCTATAGCGAGATCTGTAAAAGGTATTACACTCCAGTCTATGACAAATGACCGGATAGGTAAGCACCCGGACACAATCGACAGAGTTTTGTGCGAAAGGGTCCTCTTGCGCGTAAATCAAGACAAACGACGCGAAGTCCAAGTTTAGTCGTGGTTTATTTCATCAATTTCACTTTTCTTTTCCCTTCTATTTGCTCTACTTATCTTAAATGCCCGATTTGTGGTGCAACTTTGTGCCAGGAAAGTTTCAATTGTTTTAGGGGTTTATAAGGGTATATATTCGCAGAAAGACTGAAAGTGTAGAGTATCTCGACAAACTATCATCTGCCCGTATGTTCCCATATCAATTAAGTCTGAAAATACGACGGACACCTCGAGTAAGGTGCATCTTGGTCCAGTAGTACAAGCACTATAAGTAGTATCCATCAGTAATTGTTCAAGTTACAAGTTGACCAACGAGGCTTACCCCGATGAAGCGCACGAGAGAAAGAGCAAAGGTACTATACAGCAGCACAGTAAAATACATGTTGCGTTTGGAGCCGTAATCAAGTAGCCACTTTTGAATGAACTTGCCAGTAATATCCTTCGACTCGATGTTGAGCCAGCCATTGAGGTTCTCGACGACGAGCACAAGGATGGCATTACTCAGCATCCAGGACGCGACGAGCCACGTCCGGAAGGTCTTGTTCTCATCATCCAAGGTAGGTTTTTCACGCGCCTCCTCCGAATCATCCTTCTTCAGGGCCCGAGTGACAGTTTCCTGGAAGGCGGCGTTGATATCTTCTTGAGTGTTCATCGTGTCTTCGACGACTGCAGCGTCGGCAGTGGCCTTGGACTTGATCGACGGAAGGGCCTCGCTCTTGTCAGAGCCCTTAGTACCCCACGAGACATCGTGCAGGTTGCAGAACGCGTAGACGTTGAGCACGTTGACGAAGCTGGGGGCCAACAAGAGGTATTGCGGGAACGAATGGAACATGTGCGCAGGGTCAAACTTAGGGGAAGTGGTTAGGCGAGATGAAAGAAGGTAAGGCAAGGAAGACTCACGAAGAGGGCGGAAGCGATGAAGTAGATACCGAATGTCGCAATCATAGCTGCCATTAATGGACCAAGGGGAGGCTGAAGGAAAGTCTCAATGAATCCTTTGTGCTGAGCGACGCGTTGAGGAATGGCTTTGAGAGACAAGCCCGTAAGCCACAACGAGCAGACAAGGAGATAGGCGGAAAGGAAGGCGTAAACCCTTTGATCAAAAGTCATTAACGGCGAACTCATGCAAGAAGAAGTATCGCACCATAGAGTGACAGTGTACGCCGTACGTTCTCCTTTAGGTCTGTTACCGAGAGCGAGGACAAATTGAAGGGCCAAAAAGATGAGGTAGATCCATTTCAGAGCCTGATTGATCCAATGAATGACGACAATATGGCCACCAATGACGATACCCTGGGAAGGAAGGAGGTCGATGATGATGCTGAAAGTAAGCCACAAGTTTGCCAAGGAAAACCAGGTGAAGAAGAGTGTAGCCGCGTTGAACTGTATGTAAGGAACACCTATTGAGCTGTTTCCTTCATCTTCGACAGTTGAATACATTACGTACCAGAGCCTGAATGTGGAAGAAGAACATGCGAAGGATGTTGTGCTTCGATTGGTAAATCTTGTAGAAATTGATCAAAGAATAGACGGAGGCGGCAAAGGAACCGTTAAGCCAGCGACGACGTTGACCAATGAGCTCGGGCGCGCTTTCAGGAACATCAGTCTCAGCCTTGCTGGGCTTGACGTAGGTGAGGGTCCATCGTTCACCAGCCTTAGCAACAAGTTCGAAGCAAAGGATACGGTCCTCGGCTAAAAGACAAATGTAAGAAAAAACACCAGCATCAGAACAAAACCATACCCAAAAACATGTTCTTCGTGAAGATTGACATGCCGTTAATTCCCTTGTCGCCGAGGCGTTCAGCCAAGGAGTGGTCTCCATGGAAGTATTGCTCAAGCGGCCGACCTTGGATGGCACTATTGAATGTGTCAGATTGCCAAAAAAAGGACATTTGTAGAAATCTTAAGTACCGATAGCGGTAGGCGCTGAAAGCACCGGGCAAAACAGAGACATAACCAAAGCTGCTCTCAAGGGGTTTATCTGTAGAAAGGTAAGTCTTCCAAGCAGAACAATGAAGGAGAAACGTACCGAGAATATTGGACATTTTATACTCGAAGTTTTGTGCAGCAACCAGAGGGTTTAGAAGCTTTTTACCGCCTTTCAACATTGCGTGAATTTCTCCACAGCACCCACCGAGAGTTGGATCGTTGTGGAAAGCCTCCCAGAGATAGTAAATAGACTTGTGTCCAGGTTTGGTGCCAGCATCAATCAGGACACAGACCTCTGGCTGTAAATCACGATCGTGACGAGTGAGCAGAAGTATGAAAAGGGAGAAGAATTGTGACACTCACGTTAAGCATCCTTCCCACCGCATTGAACAGCCATCGGTGAGAGTTGATCTTCTTCTGGTTTTGCGCCTTGATTATGAGGATAATCTGAACTGGAACCAGATTCAGGTTGTTGGGATCATCAGCTTGGGGAAGGACGAGCTGTGGCTTGTGGTCGACGGAAAGTTGAGTAGTATACTGTACACGCACGAGATCGGTTCAAGATCAGTCGGAAAGGAAGGAAAAACTACGCACTTCGAAAATATGGGCCACCGTATCTTTTCCATCAACCTGCTTCTTCATGACACCATCCTGGTACGCGCCGACCGTGGCCAGAATGTCTAGTACGCTTTTGTCCATCGGAGCCAAACCATCCACGATAAGCGCCACAGTGATCTTCTGCCAGTTTGGGACGCCCTCCTCTGCGTCCTTGCGCCAGAACTTAGACTGTTTCGTCTTGCAGATATCACGGATGTTCGTCATTACCCCGTGGAGAGTGCGCGCGTAAAGAGTCTTGTCCTCGTTGTAAGAGGTCACAGCTACGAGGATTTCCGTATCCCGATTATACATCTTGGTCCGCAAGGAGTACCCATTAGCTTCTGTGAAGTCGTCTGGATCACAAGTGGCGGCAGTGTATCGCATGTGCCTAAGATCCAAAACGTTTGATGAGGAACTTTCCTGTGCTGATGGAAAAGACGTACGAAAACTCCGTTGAATGGTGGTTTCCCGCGTACACCGGCTCTATGGCGTTCTTGACAGCCGTTGGGACGGGGTACTCCGCAATGAAGTGACCTTTTGTGAGCTTGACTTTCCGCACGATACCACGCTTCATCGCCGCCCTTTGCCTCTTCCGCCATCGTGAGTCGACTGTCGAATAGACAGACAAGCGGGAGTCATTTGAACCATTATCGTGTCCCCAGTAGTACGGAGAGTTGGGCTGCGCTTGGGTGTTGGGTAAGTTGAAAGGAGAGGGAGAAGCGGGAATGGGGAAGAGATTCGGGTTAATTGCCTTTGGGCTGATAACGAAACATGAGAGCGAGAGGGATATGGACAAAAATGAAACATACCGCTTTGGATAGGTGGGCTCCTCCAGACCGGGCGGGGCATATTTATCTGCTCAACAAATGAGCACTCTCCCAAGGTAAGAAACCGCGGAACCCACATGAATCTTGACTGTCGAACGAGTCAACACTTTCGTTAGGTCTGTGACCACCGGGGAAATAGACTTGATGAGATCCCTCCGTCGGTTGCGTACGTTGATGCTCCTCGCCAATGGAAGCGTAGGCGGAGACGACTGATTCGACGGAAGACTGCTGTGTGTGTCTGTTGGCCATAGCAGCGCAGCTGCGAAAAAGAACGTCCAGCGATCAAAGTGAGAGCACACAATGGTGGGGGGGCTTCAAGCTCCTCAAAGAGCCGAAACGCGGGAGGCTCAGCATAAATGCATATTTTGGACGGGGTTAGAAACCAAGCACAGCCCCTTGGCGACTGCAAGTTCTGATGCGAATCAAGGATATGTATCAAAGATGGTTCCCCATCATTATGTTTGTATATATCTCAGTTGGGTCTTCGCTTTCACTGAAAACATAAGAGCGGCATCAATAAGGATGGTGTAGAGATATGAAAAAAGGAAAGAAGAGAAACGAAAACAATTCACAACGAAAACTGACCTCTCATTCGTTTCACATTTGACTGTACGGCAGTGAGCGCGTGAGTTTGCAAGATTAAGAGCCGGAACAGGTGAAACGTATCAAGGATCAGCAGTCGCTAAGGAACCGGCATCACCGACCGTGGCCATCCGTGTTTGGTCGACATATATCATAGTCCAAGTTGAGACAGTGTAATTTCTATGAAAGCATATGCAAGTGCTATGGTCATAGGCAAGACCATGAGCCAGGTCGAATAGTGAACAACACGGGAATATATATTACATAGATGAGGGGATAGTACGAGTTTAAAAACTTTCAGCGCCAGCCTCAGTTAAGCGTTATTCAACTCATGGGGATCACATTCTCAATCACACTCTTCGCAAATCTTCTGTATTAAATTGCATTGCGGAAACCTTGTTGCTCCTGACGGCCTCAAATTTCATTCCAAATCTCAGGCATCCTCGTAGGTTTCAACAACAGCTGTATGATAACGTGCTTTCCAAGGAGCCATAGACATTTGCTACTCTTGAAGCTACCACTTAAAAGCAAAAAGTCCAGTTGCTGGTGCCATTGAAGAAGGATTGGTCAACGATGGCCGAATCATCCTTGTCCTTGAAAAGAACGGAAATTCCAATAATAATGATTCCGAGATTGTGGACGAGTTATGGATGTTCAAAAGATCCGTTGATTCTCAAGGCTACAAAATTACATGTTACTAGAGGCCAACTCAACAAAGGCATTTTAACAAGTTTCCAAGCATTTTAACAAGTTTCCAAGCATTTTAACAAGTTTCCAAGCATTTATGCCATCAATGTCTGCGGCAAAGGCATATAATACACTCCGATGCAGGATGGAGTTACTAGTCCGCCACCTCATTATTTGCTAAGGAAGTTTCAAGAGTTTGTGCCGACCCAAATTCCTGCTTCAGTAGGCTTCAGATCTCGTTAGAACGATTTTACGGAGTAGAAGAGTTGGTAAAGCAAAAGCACCCCTCTGGTCATGGGAATCCACCTGCCCGAGCACCGTGGCTTCACCCCGAAGTCGCATCGAGTTATATTCACTTGATCGGATATAGCACAAACGACTGTCTGTGTTGTACTTATGTGGCTTGATGCGTACAGCTACCTTGAACCCTCATTTCTTAAATGGTGTATGTATTGTTTTGTGCAAAAGTTTGATGCTGGATGCGTACTGGAGTCGCAGCCATCCCCCTCTCGACCGAAGCGCTCGTGAAGACGTTCAGAGGGAACTGCGTTTCTGGATTTACAAGCACTACAGTATACGGTATCTCTGAGAGCGAGTATTTGAGTTATTTACGGTAAAATCATGACCGATTCGAACACATGATGACGCGACAATGGTTAGTATAAAGTTGCAAAGTCAAAGACACTACGGTAGTGATGGACTACAGGGTGCAGGAAGAATTGAGTAGTTAGTGAAATTTGTAGCAGAAACTGAGAATCACGGAAGTTGAGGGGTGGAGAGGCGAAGTCCATTCGTGAAAAAGATGAGGGGTGTAGAACAGTACGGTTATTCCTCAGTCACTCACTAAGATGTAGTTGACTAATATATTGATTTACCTGTAGAACAGTACGGTTATTCTACAGTTCGTATGGGTAAAGAATTTGTAGGTAATATTGCAGCGGACTCACCCTCAGTCACTCACTAAGATGTAGTTGACTGAGGGGTGATTATTTGTCTACGAAAAAGTTTCTAGAAAAATAAAACAAAGACTGGTAAATACCGATCGTTGTGTAATGTGGCTGACGCCACCGAAAGAGGTAAGTGTGATAAAAAGAAAAATATAAATAAAAATCATCGGTTGAGTAAGTCGCTGGCTCAACACTCCCCTTGACTTGTTCAACCGTCGATGTGCTTGATGCCCATGAGAGAAATAAGGTAATCATAGTCACTCGGGGTAAGGGTTTGGTGCAGATGTCGGCGATATTTTCGGTGGATGGTACGTGGATAACCTCGATGTCACCCTCTTGGATATGTTCCCGGATGTAGTGGTGTCGGATATCAATATGCTTGGTGTGAGAGTAACCCTTCGTGGACTGAGCGAGAGCGATAGAAGAGTTGGAAGAAGACTAAAAGGGAGTAAGATTTTTTTTTTTAGAGGGGGAACAGAAGGTATACATGGGAGTTGAATCTTTACTCAACCCAGAGGTGGGAGTTATGCCCACTACTGCTGTCTGTGAGTTCTGCACCTGGGAGGGTCATTTCCCAGGTGTCATTGCTAGAAGTCCCAGAGTTTGTCAAGGGTGCCTTTAAGGTTTTGGCATGGTTTCCAAGTGTCATCCTCTGAGCTATATCCCTGCCATCATACAAGGAAGTGGGGTCATCCACAAATGTTCTGGAAGTCAAGGATGTCTTCAACTTCATAGTGGTACTTGTCCTCAACCTTGACTAGGGGAGGGGATTTGGGGTGTTGCTCAAGAAAGGGGTCTGGGGGGTGTCGCTCCAGGAGGCAGATGTGGAACACTAGGTGTAGACCTTTAAGTCCTGGGAGGAGCTTGATCTTGTAGGTGTGGGATGAGACTTTCTTCAAGATCTTGAATGAGCTGAGGCACTTGTGATTGAGCTTTGGGGAGGGCCAGCAGGTGCAGAGGTGGCATCAATCTAACTATACCTTTGTCCTGGGGGCCCAGTTGGGGGTGTCTTTCTGTTTTCAGTTGGCATGTTTTGCATAGGCCTGGTTTGTAGTGTCAATTTTCTCCTGGAGGAATGTATGAAGGGACTGAAGATCCAAGTTAGATACAGGTGCATATATTGTGAAAGCTTCACAAATCAATGCTACTTATTTTAATAGGTCCTTCACTTTGTGTGCATGCTTTCAAAGCATCATAGCATTCTTTCACTGTATTATTAGTCTTCAATTCTTTCTATTCCACATTTAATACTACTTGTTAGGTTCTGCTGAGTTAGAGGCTTTCCAGAAAAGCAACACCCTTACAAGGTGGACTTGATCTATGGATATCTGAGTGTCTGGAGCTCCGGGGCTAGGGCTTTGGGGTTCAAAACATGGACAGGGAGTAGTCCCAGGAGATGGAACTTGACTCAGAGCTTTGGGTGTTTTGTAGAGGCTGGGGGTTGGAGGGGGTCGAGTTGGAATCAGAGGTTCTAAGACAAGACCTGGTTAGCAAATTATAAGTCACAAAATGCATACTGAACTTGGAGCATGTGATTATTCAGGTGTGCCAGTCAGAGCATGCCAGTCAGTGTATACCAGTCAAGCAAGAGGGTATGCAACAATTCAAGTTAATATTAAGACTAGTGATTACAATGGGAAACTATGCTATAAGTACTACAGGGTCAGATCTCAGAGTTCTGGAGTGTCTGGGATGGGTTTCAGGAGGCATTGAGTAGCAGGCAGAGACTGTATACTTGGATTGTGCATGTGGGGTGCGCAATCAATTGGCACAAAGGAAGCTGTGATGTATGATGGCTAGAAGCAGGTTGCATGATCCAATTGTTGACAGTGGTCAATTCTGGGGTCCATGATGCAGGGTTTCCAGGGGGTTGGCTGATGTTGGTTGTGATGTGTGTGATGGTGGCATTGGCAGCTGTGGGGGTGGGGCACATTGTGGGGTTGACAAAAGAGGGTTCCAGATGGGGTTCTGGGGTTGTCTTGAGGGATTCTGGAGGAGGGTTGTGACATCACCCCCCCCTCTCGAGGCACATGTAACCAGTGGTTTGGACTGGGGTCCAATCATAGGATCTGACACCTAACCTGCCACATATTGAAAAAAAATTTTACTATCAACTCAACCATATTACGTACACTGATGCATTCCCTGACACCCCCACCCACTAACAAAGTGGCCCCCTTAGTCACATGGGAGGCCTGGGACATGTGATACCACATACGTGTGGCAGTGCTTGCACAACATAAGTGTTGCTGCATTGTCTATTTGCTATAACTGACCTTCCTTTTTTAGAACAATGCAATAATCTTGCCTCAAAGGCAGGTCCCAGCCAGCTTTTAGAGCCTGCTCCCAATTCAGGCCCTAGTGTCCTTCTAGAGCCCCACCCAAGTCATTCTGCACCCACCTTTGCACATAAGACTGTCCTCCCTCTTCATCTGCAACTCCCTCCCTGCTCTAGGCTGTCTACTCCCCATTTTTGTTATTCTGGGATGGCAATAGAAGCCATTTCAGAGGTCCCAGAGAGTTGATGTGTTGTGTGGGCAGACCTAATGCAGGAGCTATTTAGGGAGGCCCTGGAGAGGCTCTGGAGTCTGCCTGCCCATGCTTAGTGTGTGAGCAATGGACTAGTAAGTGGTCTCCTACCTTTAGATTTTACTGATTTTGGTGCAATGCTTGTACTGCGCTCAATGATGGGTTTCCTGCCTATTTGAAGTCCCAGGCCTCTTGTCCTGCCAGGACACAGCTATGTATGAGGTGTGCCACCTCAACCATAAGTGGTGTTCCATGTTAGCACTATGGAGGGTGCATTGCATCTCTCGGGAGCAGGGGTGGCTGCTGGGGGGAATTACTCAGAGAATGGGGGTCAAGGAGCAGAACTGGGTGGTAGAGCCAGTGGGGAAGGCACTCATGGAGGCATCTGGTGGGGGGTTGGGGGATTGGAGGGCCATCCAGGTGGGGAGCCGGGATTGTCCCATGGTCTTGATCACCCATTGAGCAATCCAGGCTAAAACTGGCAGTTACAAGGGTTGTGGGAGGTGTTTGGACAAAGGAAAGAAGCAGGCATTGCCCAGTCCCTTCCCAGAGCCTTCTAAGAGGGCGTATCTGCCTGCAAAGACCTCATCCCCAGCTCTGCTAGCATGCCTCTCTCTGGCAACCTTTTCTCCCTTATCTGGGTAGCCGCTGGATATCAAAGTAAGGGCCTGGTAGAAGCATTTAGGGCAGGGTGACTAGGAGAGGGAGAAGCACAAGGAGGGGGCAAGGGAGGAGGTGGCATGCCAGAGGGAGCTGGAGGAAGACTACAAAGTGGCTATCCAGAAGCTAAAGGAGGCAAGGATGGCCCAGGAGGAAGTCAAGGTTCAGATGGGGCTCCTGAGGCAGGGTTTGTCGAGTCTAGGGCTAGTCAAGGCTCTGCATCAGGATGTAGTAATTGGGCATATGGCCTCCCTAAGTGAGTGTTTTCTTTTTGTGCTTGGGTTGGTACTAATATCCCCAGGTTAGGCCTGAGAGCATTGCCTGCTCTTGGACAGAGCTGCTATGGCACTCTCATCCCTGTAGAAGGGGTTGCAGATTAAGGTGAGGAATCTTGGGGTGGAACAGGATTTGAACCTGCTGAGGAGGCTGGTGATGGCTCACTGCCAGAGGAATGTCCTAGCTCTAGGGTTGTGGTTTGAGCAGATCCTGGATGAGGGCAAATAGCTCCCATCTTGGGATCAGCTAGTTGAGGAGGTATGGTGGAAGCACAGTCCAGGGAGGGTGGAGGAGGATTTCCAGAGCTGGCCAAAGGGGGAAAAAGGTGAGGGTAGTTCAGGACTCCAGCTCTAAGGGCCCCTATTTTCTTGCCACTGTCTGTAGATTAGTGTATGTATAAGATGTATATAATTGGTCTCTCAGAGTTGAAAAATAGTGTAAGTAAGGTGGCAGAAAAACTAGAAAAAGCACTTTGCCCAGACTCCAGGGCACTACTGTATTGTCAACCATGAGGGTTGCCAGTAGTGGCTGTGCTAGGTTTATTTCCAGAAGGAAGTTATGCATCCACAATGCCTGTTGTGAACTATGGGTCATCGCCATGTACTCAGCTTCAGTTGTTGATAAGGCCACTGTTTGCTGATGTTTGGAGCTCCAGGAGACAGGGCCACCCACCATGAGAAACACATATCCAGATGTTGACCACCTTATGTCAATGTCTCCTCCATAGTTGGTGTTGACATATCCCAAAGATTTGGTAGACCCTCCCAGCTCCTTGGAATACATGATTTTGTAGTTTAATGTGCTTTTGATGTAGGCTAAAATGTGGAAAAGAGCCTTCCAATGGGTGGGACCCAGGTTTGACTGGAAGCATGCAAGCATAGTGACTGCAAAAGATAAGTCAGGCTGAGTGGCTGCCTGTACTCATATCAATGTGCCCAAGAGCTGTCTGTATGGTTTGTCATGCATGAATAGTTGCTCAGCATTGCTTTTTGGGGCCATGTCTGCAGTGAGGATGATTCCTGATGGGAGTGGTATATATTGGGGGTTGCACTCTGTCATGTTGTATTGTTTGAGTACATGCGTGAGGTATGCCTTCTAGGATAGGGAAATCAAGCCTGTGTTTTTGTCTCATTTGATGGTCATTCCTAGGATAAAAGTTGGTTTTCTTAGGTCTTTAACCTTATAAATATGCACAAATTGCTTTTTCACCAGGTTTGCACCCTGTGTGGTTGAGGACAGTCTGAACATATTGTCATTGAAAGTATTTGTGATTGTCACTTCAGGTCCTATCTTCCTTGAATGCACACATGGGTCAGCCCTCAATCTCTTGTAGCCTAGTTCTGCATATGCCCCATTCAACATCCAGTACTAGTTGAAATCACCTTGCATAAGGCCATAGATGGTTTTCTGGAGCCATGCCAGTTTCTCCTCCCCTCCTGGAAAACTAGGTGGCAGGCACATGTACACTTTATGCTCCAGTATGCTGTTCAAGTAGGCAGAGACAAAATCTACCTGCCAAATCTCTAGGCCCTCCTGGGCTGCAATAGCTGCAAACATGCACAAGGACTTGAGTCAGACAACCACTGCATAAGTTTCATCAAAATCTTTGCCTGCCACTTGTGAAAAACCTTTCACCACAAGACATGCCTTTCTCCTTGTCACCTTGCCCTCAGCATTAAATTTATTTATGTATACTCATTAACACTCCACTATATTCTTCTCCTTTGGAACCAATCCCTCATCCACCAGCTTAAAAACTCTTTGATCCTCTATCATTTTCAGCTCTTCATCCATTGGAGGCTGTTACAGGTCTGATCTCTTCATAGCTTCATTATAAGTCTTGGGAACACTCATATCCTCACCTTCCATCAGGAATGCATACAGTTCCCCTGCCATCAGGGCAGTCAGTAGGTCATCACCCATAGCCCATTCCTTCTCCTGACTTTGTGCAGCAGTTTCCTCTGGATAGTATCCCTCATGGCAATAAGGGCTGGTGTGGATCTCATTAGCCAAGACCAATATCTTAGAGGTTGGATAAGTGGTTGCCAGGTCTGTGTCTCTGGTCATAGTGAGAGGGGTTGGCAGTCTTCTGGGAGTTTGACTATGTGAGTAATATCTGGGTGGAGCAGTTTATCATCCAGTTAGATTTTCAGTGCCACAGGCTGGCATGTGGAAAGGATAGTCAGTGGCTATTGTCCTACTGATGCCATGTCTGGAGATGGGGGCTGCTAAGGCTCTTCTGGTTTGTCCAGAATAGTGAGTGACCTATATCTCATCTCCTCCTCAAAAATGACATCTCATGATGTCACAATTATCCTTGATCTAGCATCATACAATTAATACCTGCTATTTGCATAGCCCACAAGGTGTGTTTTCACTAACCATGGATCTGGTTTTGACCTTGCTAACTCAGTCAGTACCTTTGCCCATGCCAGGCACTCCCAGGGCCTCAAATGGTCAACCCTCTATTTCTAGCTTATCCATGCTTCTCTGAGAATAACACCTGGGTGGCATGAAGATGGGAGTAAGTTTTTCATGTAAATTTGCATTGCAGCTGCCTCAGCCCACAAGTCCTTAGGCAGTCCACTCTTTACAAGTATACAGTGTATTCTATCAAAGATAGTGCAGTTTGCCCTTTTTGCCACACCATTTTGAGCATGTGCATAGGGGGTTATAACTCTAAGGATTATTCCATGTGTGCTGAAGTATGTTGTCCATGCTTCATTCATCTATTCTCACCCCACATCAACTTGAACCTCATGGAGTTTCTTCCTAGTCTGCTATTCCAACTCTGCATGGTATGAGGTGAATGCTGTCAGAGTTATTGTTATATCTTTTCATGCTAAAAAAAAACCTGACATATTAAATGTGCCTCCATCTACTGCTAGCATCATATATGTTGCTTCACCCAGTGACACAATGCTCACAGGCCCCCATAGGTTGATATGGACATGCTTGTTTGGTAGTCATTCTGGTTTGACCTCCACATTATATAGTCTAAATGCATGCTTCCCATACATGCAATCTTTATATAAGTTGGTGTATTAAGTTCCTCTCTAATCACCAAACCATTGACTAAATTATGGGCCAATACTTCCTTAATAGTTTTTACACTAGCATAATCAAAACATCTATGCTATACTTTGAGAGTGGTTGGCTTCAGTTGGAACTTGGCAATAAGAGCATTAGTTATGTTTTGGCTACTGAAGAAGCTCAAGAGGTACATGCCACCTTCTCCCTTACTATGCAAGATTTCTTTTTCTAGTGGGTTGTGGAAGCAGACTTGGCCATTCCCAAATATCACCTTGAAGCCAGCCTTGTCAAAGTGGTTTATTGAGATCAAATTGAAAGCAAGTTCAGATATGTGTAAGGCATTTTTGAAGATCAATTCCGATACTCCTAAGAATGTATTGCAAATCTTTTTGACTGTCTCTTGGCCTATCATGTAAAAATAGGCTCCCTTAGGTGCCATATGGCTTTCTATTGGAGTGTCCAGTCTCTTGTACTCCAAAAAATCATTTTGGTTTATGAAGAAATGATTAGTGGCTCTAGAATTAGTATAAATAGGTATCTCTGATATGATTGTGGCATTTGCTCCCATCCATTTGACTAGTGCATTCTGATTCTGTCTATCAAGTGGGCCCTGCAAGGCAGTGGATAGTGCATATTAATATATCTGTCTCAACAATGAGATAAGATGAAGCTATTGATCATCAAAAAGTCTGAATAAAACAGACTTCTACTAAAAACTGTAGGCAAATAACATAGCCAGAACCACCTTAAAAAGCTCTCTCTATATTATATTAGATCAGCCTTATCAGTGGCCTAGGTATTGAGAAATCAGCTTATTAGTATTTTGATCTAATGCACATCCAAATCAATTATGTGACTATAATTAGGTGATATGTGCACCCAGATTAGTTATGTGTTTATGATCATGTAACTATGATCAGGTTTCTGGAAATGTAAATCAAGCCTTATTGTATTTAGTATTGTTGAAAATGCTTAATTAATCGATAAAGATGGTTCAGAGGCATTTTGTGAAGAACTGAGGGAGATATTAATGATTTATGGAATTAAAGCACCAAAAACATTAAAAAACCCTCTTTTAACTAGAAAAGTTTATACCAAGTCTTTTAGAACTGGAGAATGGAGACCTAATAGCTAAAAAGTGGTTCAGAATAACTGAAGAATGTTATATATCACAGGAGGAGAGAAATAACATAAATAGAGGGGGATTCTGTAACAAGCAGCAGGTTGCTAATTGCCCATGCTCAAAATCTTAAGAGAGTGGATATCTTAGGCCCAAGGCAATAATATACTTTAGGTCAATAATTTAATATGCTTTTTGAACCTTCTTTTAGTGTGACTAAGGTTGTATTGACTGAAAAATCAATAAACTCTATTACTCACCTATATATTTTATAAAAGTACTTTGTAAAGTGTAATTTAGCTCCAAAACTTAGTAAAAGCTAGTTCATTTGTGATTGCCTCTATTCAGACTAATTCAAATAACCTAATTTCACATTAATATGTGGCATGTGGCATTTTGGGTGGTAAATTGGTGGTTGTCACTACTTTTGCTACAGAAGGGGTTGCAGTCAATGCAATTTCACTTGGAGGTGTTCTAGGAATTTTTAACTTGTTGTAAAAGTTAGGTGGAAATTGCCCCTCTTTTCTTTTTCTCTTCTAGTAACAATTTTTGATAGCATAGCTGGTCCTTTTGCAATTTAAGTTTATGCAGATCAGTTTTAGTTTTGTGAATATTTATAGGGCAGTTGTAAATATTCCTGCTTTCTGCTTTTGCAAGATGAGGCAATCTCAATGTATAGTAAGTGCCACTACCACCTCTTTTATCTCTTTCATGGCATAATATCTGGCTATTGCAGCATTCTAAGATTCTGGTAGTGATGATATGAGAATAGTATAGAAAGCTGCATCATTGATTTTTGCTCCCTTCTTTACTGCTAATCTCCACTTCTTCTGCATGTCTTCCATGTGCTTAAGAAAATCCATGCCATTATTGAACTTTGTGGTGTGTAGTTGCTTCTCAGCATTCATGGCTGCAATCTCAGAGAATACTCCATAGTTCTTAGTAAGTGTTTTCCATGCTTCCACTGCTGTGCCATCCATTTTAATGCCTAGACCAACCAGATTTTTAGTGTTATAAATAATGAGCCCTAGCATCAATGCATCTCTTTCTTCTCACTCCTTCAGAAATGGGGTTTTTGACAACCAAACAGTGGGCTTGGTTTCAGTTTTAGAGTCTTTGCCTTTGAGTTTGCTGATTAAACAATCTAAGTAGCTATGAGCACCATGTGCTTTTGCTGCAATTAGTATTTGGTTTTTAAAAGTTAGGTAGTTTGTCTTATCAAAGTGTACTTCCTCTAGGAAGTTCAGTGGATTCAATGAGTTTATGAACAATATATTGTATTTTGTTGATACTATAGCAGGGAAGTCATGTTGTATATCTGTGTGGAATGTAAGATGTGAAATGTGGGATTCACTAGTCAGAGCAATGGCTTAATGCAATGAGAGTGCTGAAATAGAGCCAATAACCTGTAGAACAGTATAGTTATTCCTCAGTCACTCACTAAAATATAATTGACTAATATATTGATTTACTTGTAGAATAGTATGATTATTCTACAATTTATATAAGTAAAGAATTTTGTAGATAATATTATAGTAGACTTACTCTCAGTCACTCACTAAGATGTAGTTAACTGAGAAGTAATTATTTGTCTATGAAAAAGTTCTAAAAAAAATAAAACAAAGACTGGTAAATATCTCTTTGTAATCAAATGTAATAGAAGTATTCATGAAGATGGCTAATGCACTGACTGAGATGAGATGGACTATCAATTTTGGGACATATAGAGCATTTTTGAGTATGATTTCTGCCTTTCCTTGCATGTGCAAGCAAATTTATCTAATGTATATTGCTTTAATTGTTGAGTCTCCAACTCCTTTTATAGGTCATGTAAATATGGCTTACAGTATAACAAAGTTTAACATGCATGGTAAAATATATATTATGGTGCCAGAGTCAATGTAAAATGGTTTCTTCATTAATGAGACAAGTAGTGTCCATTTAGCCTGATTTAGTAGCACAATGACAATTGTTGCAAGGATTGACTTGAGGTAGGGAGTGGAATATTTGTTTCAGTTAATGGAGATTCTTGGATTGGAGTCTATTTCTGCTATAAAGCCTTGATATTTGAAGAATTCAATTGAAGTTATATTAGTAATTCCTGCAAATTTGCTTGCTTTGGGTGTAGCTATTGTTTCAAGTTGAATTTTTTGCAAATGGGATATATAAATAACATAAGCTTAGTCATTGAGGCTCTTTACTGCAATTCTATTTTTGAGTGAATTTGTAGTCTTCTATTTTACTTCTCCTCATGCAGCATTATGTACAGCAATTAATTCTTCAATGGTCTTGCTAGCCATGCTTCCTCTTGAATGGATGCACCATTATTTGGTGTAACTCCTATATAGTATATTGGCAGCTTAACAGATTTTGCAGCAGTATTGTTCTGGCTTGTGATTATGTTTATGTAGGTTACTTTTAGTGTTTTTGGCAGTGAAGGCAGTAGTAACATCTACTTGAAAGGGCTTTGACAATGTGGCTAAGCTATTAATAGCCTAAAAGAGTTTGCAGGTCTCCAAAAATGTGTAAAGTCATTTTTTGGTGAAATCAGAGAGGCTGCATAAAACCTGAGTCTATATAGATTTGAAGGATTTATTATTCACAGAATTGAGCAGGGCAATGAACTTCAAAAGGTTTTTGTCAATGGTTTTAATTACAAAGACTCTGTTAATTAGCTTGCATATTCTCTTAGTAGTTACTTTGAATAAGTTAGATACAGGTGCATATATTGTAAGAGCCTCATAAATCAATGCCACTTATTTTAATAGGTCCTTCACTTTGTGTGCATGCTTTCAAAGCATCATAGCATTCTTTCACTGTATTATTAGTCTTCAATTCTTTCTATTCCACATCTGATACTACTGCTCTAATAACACTTATAATGAGGTCATTGTTTGCCATCTAGTTTGCATGGGCAATAGGCTCAGTGCTTTTGCTGAGTGCAGTAATGAGATAGCCTTAGCTTGTTCTTGGAAGTAAAGATGTATCAGTTGAGTTTACTCTATTGGAGAAAAATTTTGAATTTTTTTTTGACTATTTCATAAACTTATTAGTAATGTAATCAAATGGTGGGATAGTAGTAGGCCAATATGCATTTAGCTTTGTGAGGCAGATGTGGAAGTAAGCCACATCATTAAACATTATGAGAGAGACAGATTCCTTAGTGTATAAGTTGATTTGGAGGTCCTTTAAGATAAAGAAATGTGAAGTAATTATGTATAGATAAAATAGAGATGTGTTTAATATATTTAATTAGAACTCAGAATTCTCTGTAATATAGATGAAGAGACTAAGGTGCAAGATCCTAAATGTTACAAGTGTTTTCAAAAAGTGTATTAGCAATGGCCCATAACCTATTGGAATCTATACAATGTAAACCTTAGTCTTATTGTAACTGACTATATATTCAGTAGTTATATCTGTACAGTGTGAACTACAATATAACATTAGTATTATATATTTTTAGATATATAAGTGACTCATCCTCAGTCTTATTATAACTAACTAAAAATGTCATTTTGTATATATGACATATATATAGATATTCTATAATAATGGTTAATTGTAAGTTAATTTAGACAATGTGAAAGAGAAGAAAAAGAATAGTGGGCATAATGGAATGATGTACTGGCTATTAGTGGCTACTCTGATGTTAGGATTTTTGGTAAATTCCAACATATATCTATATATACAGTTAATTTAATCTAATTATAAGTATAGTTTCTTATCTATATAGTTTATGTACTTACCCTTAGTCATTGTATAATTGATTGAGGGTATTTTATAAATTTTAGTAGTATATAAATACTTCTCTCATCCATTATCTGCAGTTCAAGCCCATTGTTGATGCCACTAAATAAAGCTGCAAGGCTGGCCATCAGTCAAAGCCACTCATGGTATATTGTTCTTTACTAGACTTCAACACTCCTCCTCACTATAAGTGGTTATCTTCTTCCTGCATGAGAGCCTGGCATATATCTAGAATTGTTTGCAGCTTAGTAAATTATAGTGTAACTAAGGCTTTTATAAATAAATTGGCAGCATTATCTTTGGTATTAATATATTACAATACCAATTCTTTTAAGGCTTGCTCATATAAAAAATGATATTTGATGTTGATGTATTTGATGTGCTAGTGGAGTATTGGATCTTCTGAGAGATTTATAGCTGAGTTATTATTACAAAAAATAATCATGAAATCTTCTAGTATATACTTTATTGCTATAAGTAAGATTTTTAACTATATATACTCCTGTACTGCTTTAAATGCAGCCATATACTCAGCTTTGCATAAAGAGGCCACAATAGTACATTGCTTCAAGTAGCCCAAGAAATTATATCTGAGCCTAGTGACTATGCATATCTCTCTATACTTCTCCTAGTATTTAGGTAATTTGCCTAATCAAAGTCTGTAAATTCTACTAACTCTATAAGTTGTTATTCTTTCAAACTAAGACCCAATATATAAGTGCCCTTGAGATAATGGAGTGTGCATATAGCTGCATGCTAGTAAGTGTGAGTATAGCAGTCAAGGAATTGTGAGAGTTGTTAGACCATATATTGAATGTTGAGGCATATAGAGACTATTAGCCAGAGTAATCCATCAATGAGTCTTTGATATAGTATGCAATCAATCTTATCTCATTCAGCCTAAATGAGTGTTGTAGTATTTATATGTTATATAAATCCATGAGCATAGAAAGAGGTGCTACCTCTACCTAGCCAAATTGCTATACTATTATAGCAGTTAGCATGATTTAAGATAAGTGCACTTAATGATTTTCTTGGTTCTAGTTCACTACTATGCCTAGAATATAGTGAGGGATTCCTAAATTAGCAATTGTCCACATTTCACTCATTTTAACTTTGAAGTGTGTATTTGCAGCCTTAATGCTAGCTATAAAGAGGAAGTAATCTATATAGATGCCTATAATAACTGTTTCAATATCAGTTTTTCAGTAGTAGATACATACCTCACATTCAAGGCATGTAAATCCTCATTTTTGCATATATGCATTTATAATCTTATTTCAGATCCTTCTTGCTTACTTCATCTCATAGAGTCTTTTCAGTAGCCAACAGATCCAACCTTCTTTGCCTTTCACCTCAAAGCCCCTAGGTTGCTTTATAAAGATTGTCTTCTTCTCAGATAGTATGCTATTTAAGAAGGCTGTCTTGATGTCAATTTGGTTTGCATCTTAGTCTAGGATAGCTGCCATATATAATAGGATTTTTCAGGATTCCATGCATGCAATAGGTGAGGTTGTTTTTGTATAATCCCTACTATATACCTAATTGAAACTTTGAATTACATGTCAGGTTTTAAATCATGTTATTATGCCATTTTCATCACATTTGATTATAAATATAGGTTGGCCTTTCAGAATATAGTATCCTTGTGAAATTTCATGATATAGTACTAAGGTTTATACATTCATTTCCTTGAGTAAGTCCAGTTCTTCTCTATACAATGCCTTCAATTTCTATTTATTTGGTGAGTCCCTTGCTTTTTCCCATATCTTTAATGCTTTTAAGTCACTCTCAAGATTGATATTGATGCAATTTTTAATCATGCCAAGTGCTAAAAGGATTTGATTTAAATTGCAATTAGGCTCTGCATTGTTATTATGTGCCTGCCTTCATTCTTCTACTTCTCTCCTTCTTTTGGCTCTTTTTTCCTTAAGTTAGATTATTAATTCTTTTGACTTCCTCACAGCTCTCTTAGTCCTTGTTTCTCCATGATTTTTCTGATTAACCTTCTTTGTAGATGTTATCATGCACTATAATTGTTGGATTGGTGGATCTTGTGGCTCAGTGTCAGGTGTGTCTAGTTTAGGTGGGGGAAGTGCTTCAGTTTTATTATGCATAAGTCCAGAGATGCTTGATATAGAGATAATCTCATTATTAGGGTGTTATAGTATGAGTGATGCTATTTTAGTTATACTGCTCATAGTACTGAAATTAATTTTAAGGTTGGAGTAATGTTGAGTTATAAGTGATGATGCATTGTGACTTTTAATAAATTTAACATGGAATAAAGTGTAGACTTTTTTAGTAGCCTGATTATAGCACTAGTATACCTTTGAGTTTCTATCATAGCCAATGAAAGTGCATTCAATTGAAAGTTTATATATCTTTGAGTTATGCCTATTTATTATTAGAATAAATACTTAACACTCTATTTCTCAAATGTAAGAGTAGTCAGGTTTGCATCTATATTATAATTTGTCAAATATAAATATTTATATTTTTGTCAGGTTTTGCTAAGTCAGGGGCTTTCTGGGAAAGCAATGCCCTTACAAGGCAGATTTGATCTATGGATACTTGGGTGTTTGGAGCTCTGGGGCTAGGACTCTGGGGTTTAAGATGTGGACAAAGGGTGGTCTTGGAGAAGGGAACTTGACCCAGAGCTTTGGGTATTTTAGAGGCTGAGGATTAGGGGGTAGTTAAGTCAGAACTAGGGGTTCTAAGATGAGACTGGGTTAACAAATTATAAGTCATGAAGTGCATACCAAACTTAGAGCACATGATTATTCAGATATGCCAGTCAAAGCATGCCAATCAGTGCATACCAATTAAGTAGGAGAGCATACAACAATTCAAATTAATATCAAGACTAGCAAATACAATGGGGAACTATGCTATAAGTATTACAGAGCTGAGTCTCAGGGTTTCAGAGTATCTAGGATGGGCTCCAGAAGGCATTGAGTAGTAGGCAGAAACTGTATACTTAGATCATGCATGTGGGGCATGTGATCAATTAGTGTAGAGGGAGCTGTGATGTATAATGCATGATGGCTGGAAGTGGGTCATGTGATCTGATCATTGATGGCAGTTGATCCCAGGGTCTGTGATGCAGGGTTTCTGGGGGAGCTGGCTGATGGCAGTCTTTAATGCATATGATGGCAGCATCAGCAGCTGTGGGGGCAGGACATGTTGTGGAGTTAACAAAAGAGGGTCCCAGATGGGGCTCAGGGGATGTCCCAGGGGGGGGGGGGTTCTAGAGAGGAGGGGTTGTGACATCACTCCTCCTTTAGTGCTGAGACTCTCTGAGGCACATGTAGCCAATAATTCAGACTAAAGTTCAATCATGGGATTTGGCACTTAACTTGTCATGTATTGAAGAAAAAAATTTTACTATCAAACTCTCAACCATGTCATATATGCCAATGCATTTCCCAATGCTCCTGCCTACCAATGAAGTGGCCCCCTTGGTCATGTAGGAGGCCTGGAATGTGCAATACCTTGATTGTGAGTATGTAGCAGTACTGATGGGTGATTAGGATCACAGGATAACTCTGGCCCCCCACCCAGACAACTTCTTGGCCTCCCAACTCCCTACCAGATGTCTCTGCAGATACCTCCTCCACTAACTCCACTGCCTCCCCCACTGGCTCCACCACCCAATCCTGCTCCTTGACCCCTATTCTCTGGGTAACTCTCCTTAGCAGCCATCTCTGCTCCCAAGAGATGCAGCATGCCTTCTATAGTGCCAACACAGAACATCACTCATGGTTGAGGTGGCATGCCTTATACACAAACATGTCTTGGCAGGACAAGGAGCCTGGAACCTCAAATAAGTAGGAGACTACTTGTCAAGCACAGTGCAAGCACTGCACCAAAGTCAGCAAAGAGACTAAAGATAAGAAACTACTTACTAGTCTGTTGCTCATGCACTAAGTGTAGGCAGGTAAACTCTGCAGCCTCTCCAAGGCCTTCCTAAATAGCTCCTGCATTATGTCTGCCTATACAATATATTGACTCTCTGGGACCTCTGAAATGGCCCTTACTGCCATCCTGAAATGATGAAAATGGGAAGCAGGCAGTCTAAAGTAGGGAGGGAGTTGTGGACAGAGAGGATGGACAGTTATCTGTGCAAAGGTGGGTGTGGAACAATTCAGGCAGGACTCTGGAAAGATACTGGAGCCTGCATTGGGAGCTGGCTAGGACCTGCTTCCAGGGCAGGATTATTGCATTGTTCTAAAAAAGGAAAATTAGTTATAGCAAGCAGACAATGTAGTAATACTTATGTTGGATGAGGCAACTCAGGCTGGGACCAGCAGTCACAAGGGTTATGGGAGGTGCCCTGACAAAGAG
This sequence comes from Termitomyces heimii, assembly GCA_003313675.1. NCBI lineage: Eukaryota > Fungi > Basidiomycota > Agaricomycetes > Agaricales > Lyophyllaceae > Termitomyces > Termitomyces heimii. Next base: position 39,051 of record QLON01000684.1, read on the forward strand.
AAGAGGCTAGCATTGCCCAGCCCTTCTCTAGGGCCTTCTAAGAGGGCACATCTACTCACAAAGACTCTGTTTCTGGCTTCTCCAGCATGCCTCTCTCCAGTAACCTTTTTCCTCTTATCTGAGCAGCCACTGGATGTCGAGGTGAAGGCCCTGTAGAGGCATTCAGGGCAGGTTGACTAGGAGAAGGAAAAGCATAAAGAGGGGGCAAGGGAGGAGGCAGCATGCTGGAGGAGGCTAGAGGGGAACTACAAAATGGCCCTTCAGAAGCTGAAGGAGGCAAGAGTGGCCTGGGAAAAAGTCAAGGCCCAGCTGGATGCTATGAGGGCCAGGCTAGAGCAGAGTTCCTTGAGTCTGGGGCTAGTTGAGGTCCTGCATTGAGATATAGTAATTGGGTGTATAGTTTCTCTAAGTGAGTGCTCCCCTTTTGCAGTCAGGTTAGTATTAATATCTTCAGGCTGGGCCTGGGAGCATTGCCTACTCCTGGATGAGGCTGCCATCTAATGATTGCTCACTACTGGAAGAACATTCTGGCCCCAGGGTTGTAGTTTGAGTAGATTCTGGACAAGGGCAAACAGCTTCTGTCTTGGGACCAGTTAGCCAAGAAGGTGTAGTGGGAGCATAGTCCAGGGAGGTGGGGGAGGGTTTCTGGGGCTAGCCAAAGGGGGAGAATGGTGAGGGTAGTTCAGGGCCCCAGCTCTAGGAGCCCCCATTTTCTTACCATTGTCTGTAAAATTGTATATATATAAAATGTATATAATTGGTTTCCTGGAGTCAAAAAATAGTGTAAGCAAGGTGGCAGAAAAACTGGAAAAAGCACCTTGCTCAGACTCTGGGGTGCTACTGTAGAAGAATACTAAAAGGGAGTAAGATTTTAGAGAGGGGGAACAGAAAGTATACATGGGAGTTAAATCCATACTAAGCCCAGAGGCAGGGGTTATGCCTACTACTGCCATCTATGAGTTCTGTGCCTAGGAGGGTTATTTCTCAGGTGCTGTTACTGGAAGTTCCAGAGTTTGTTGAGGATGCCTTTGAGGTTTCAATGTGGTTTCCAAGTGTCATTCTCTGAGCTATATTCCTGCCATCATATAAGGAAGTGGGGTTGTCTATGAATGTTCTAAGAGTTAAGAATATCTTCAACCTTGACTAAGGGAAGAGATTCAGGGCATCATATGGAAAAGGAGTCCAGGAAGTGTTGTTTCAGGAGGCAGATATGGAATACTAGGTGCAGACCTTTAAGTCCTGGGGAAAGCTTAATCTTGTAGGCATGGGATGAGACTTTTTTCAAGATCTTGAATAGACTGAGATGCTTGTGATTGAGCTTTGGGGAGGGCTGGTGGGTGTGAAGGTGGCATCAATCTAACCATACTTTTGTCCTAAGGATCCAGTTGGGAGTGTTTTCCCATTTCCAGTTGGCATGTTTTGCATAGGCCTAGTTTGCAGTGTTGGTTTCCTCCCAGAAAAACTCATGAAGGGACTGAAGATCCCAGGCAACCTTGTGGGCAGCATGTAATGGGATGTCTTGGAGTAAGAGTATCAATTGGGGGTAATATCCCTTATTGGCAAAAAAGGGCAATACTCTAGTGGTAGAGTGTGGCATGTTGTTGTAGGTGAACCTGGCCAAGGAGAGCTCAGTGCACCAGTCATCCTGCAAGTAGTTGACATATAGCCAGAGGTATTGCTCAAGAGACTGGTTGACCCTTTTGGTTTAACTATCAGTTTTGGAGTAGTAGGCAGTAGAGAGGCTAGTTTTTACTTCAAAGGCCTTATATAGGAAAGTCCAAAACTTAGACACAAAGAGTGGGCCACAGTCAGAAATGATGTTGTCCAAGTAGACAATCACAAAAATATTGCTCATATCATGGAAGATGTCATTCATGAAGTATTAAAACATGGTGGGGGAGTTAATCATTTCAAAGGGCATTACAAGATATTCAAACAGACTATACTGCATGTGGAACACAGTTTTCCACTTATATCCTGGGGCAATATGGATGTTGTTATAGCCAGAGCAGAGGTCAATTTTCAGAAGCAGATAGCAGTTCTTCTTGGTAATCTTATTAAGTCCCTAGTAGTTAATGCAGAGTTGGAGAGAACTGTTTTTTTTCTTGGCAAATAGAACCAGGGCTCTGGCAGCAGAGGCAGAGGGTCAGATGAATTCCTTCCCAAGCATTTCATTGAGGTAGTCCTTGAGGGCTCGGAGTTCGACTTCTGAGATGTTGTAGACTTTGCTAAAAGGGGAGGCAGCTTCTTTCTTAAGGTCAATCATATAGTTATAGGGGTGGTGAGGAGGAATCTTCTTAGTGTTGCCTTTAGAGAATATGTCAGTAAACTCATAATTGTCAGGTTCTGCTGAGTTGGGGGCTTTCCAGGAAAGTAGCACCCTTATAAGGTGGACTTGATCTATAGATACTCAGGTGTCTAGAGCTCTGGGGCTAGGACTCTGGGGCTCAAGATGTGGATAAGAGGTAGTCCTAGGGAATGGAACTTGACTCAGGGCTTTGGGTATTTTAGAGGCTGAGGGTTGGGAATTGATCAAGTTGGAACTGGGAGTTCTGAGATGAGACTGGGTTAACAAATTATAAGTTGCAAGGTGCATACCAAACTTAGAGCACACAATTATTCAGGCATGCCAGTCAAAGCATGCCAGCCTGTGTATACCAGTCAAGCAAGAGAGCATGCAACAATTTAAGTTAATATCAAAACTAGCAAATATAATGGGGAACTACACTATAAGTACTATAGGGCTGGGTCTCAGAGTTCTAGGGTGTTTAGGATGGGCTCTGGGAGGCATTGAGTAGTGGGCAGGGATTGTATACTTAAATTACACATGTGAGGCATGCAATCAATTGGCATAGAGGGAGCTGTGATGCATGATGGCCAGAAGCGGGTTGCGTGATTCAATTATTGATGGCAATTGATCCTGGAATCCATAATGCAGGGTTCTTGGGGGGGCTGGCTGATGGTGGTCTTGATGTGTATGATGGTGGCATTAGTAGCTGTGGAGGTGAGGCATGGTTAATAAAAAAGGGCTCTGAATGGGGCTCCGGGGCTGTCCTGGGGAAGTTCGAGAGGGGAGGGGTCATGATATTACCCCCCCCCTCAGCACCATGACCCTCCAAGGTGCACATAGCCAGTGGTTTGGACTGAAGTCCAATTATGAGATCTAGCACTTAACCTGCCACATATTGAAGAAAAAAATTTTACCATCAAACTTAACTATATTGTATATGCCAACACATTCCTCAATGCTTCTGCCTATTAACAAAGTGGCCCCCTTGGTTATGTGGGAGGCCTGGGATGTGCAATACTTTGATCGCAAGTGTATAGCAGCACTTGTCCAACATGAGTGTCACTGCATTGTCTGCTTGCTATAACTAACCTTCCTTTTTTAGAATAATGCAATAATTTTGCCCCGGAAGCAGGTTTCAGCCAGCTCCCAATGCAGGCCCCAGTGTCCTTCCAGAGTCTCACTCAAGTCATCCCACACTCACCTTTGCACTGATAACTGTCCACCTTCTCCATCCACAACCCCCAGCACTTGTCCAATATAAGTGTCATTGTGTTGTCTGCTTGCTATGACTAACCTTCCTTTTTTAGAACAACACAATAATCTTGCCCCAGAAGTAAGTTCCAGCCAGCTTCTGATGCAAGCCCCAGTGTCCTTCCAGAGTCCTGCCTGAGTCATCCCACACCCACCTTTGCACTGATGACTGTCCACCCTCTCTATCCACAACTCCCTCCCTGCCCTAAACTGCCTGCCCGCCATTTTCATTGTTTCAGAATGGCAGTAGGGGCCATTTTAGAGGTTCCAGAGAGTCAACATGTTGCATAGGCAGATATAATGCAGGAGCTATTTGGGGAGGCCCTGGAGAGGCTGCAGAGTTTACCTGCCCACACCTAGTGCATAAGCAATGGACTAGTGAGTAGTTTCCTACCTCTGATCTCTTTGCTAACTTTGGTGCAGTGCTTGCACTGTGCTCAATGAGTGGTCCTTTGCCTATTCGAGGTCCCAAGCCCCTTGTTCTGCCAGGACACAGCCATGTGTGAGGCATGCCACCTCAACTACGAGTGGTATTTTGTGTTGGCACTATAGAGGGCACATTGTGTCTTTTGGGAACAGGGGTGGCTACTGGGGGAAGTCACCCAGAGGATGGAAATTAAGGAGTGGAACTGGATGGTGGAGCCAGTGGAAGAAGTGGCTGTGCAGGCATCTGGTGGGGGAGTGGAGGGCCAAGGGGTTATCTAAGTGGGGGGCCAGAGTTGTCCCATGGTTCTGATCACTCATTGGGTAACCCAAGCCAGGACTAGCAGTCACAAGAGTTGTGGGGGGCACCCAGACAAAGGAAAGAGGTAGGCACTGCCCAGTCCCTCCCTAGGCCTTTTAAAAGGGTGTGTCTGCTCATAGAGACTCTGTTCCCAGCTTCTTCAGCATGCCTCTCTCCAGTGACCTTTTTTCCTTTATCTGAGTGGCCACTGAACATCGAGGTGAGGGCCCTGTGGAGGCATTCAGGGCAAGTTGACTGAGAAAGAGCATGAAGAGGGAGCAAGGGAGGAGGCAGTGTGCTAGAGGAGGCTGGAAGGGAACTACAAGATGGCCCTCTAGGAGCTGAAGGAGGCAAGGGTGGTCTAGAAAAAAGTCAAGGCCTAGCTGGATGCTATAAGGGCCAGGCTAGAGCAGAGTTTCTTGAGTCCAAAGCTAGTCAAGGTCTTGCATTGAGACATGGTAATTGGGTGCATAGCCTCCCTAAATGAGTGCTCCTCTTTTGTGGTCAGGTCAGTACTGATATCTCCAGGCTGGGCCTGGAAGCATCATCTGCTCCTGGATGGGGCTGCTGTGGCATTCTCATCCCTGCAAGAGGGATTGCAGTTGGAGGCAAGGAATTCTGGGGTGGAGCAGGGTCTGAACCTGCTGGGGAAGCTGGTGACTGCTCACTACCAGAGAAATGTCCCAGCCCTGGAGTTATAGTTTGAGTGGATTTTAGATGAGGGCAAATAGCTCCCATCTTAGGATCAGTTGGCTGAGGAGATGTGGCAGAAGTACAGTCCAGGGGAGGTAGAGAAGGGTTTCTGGGGCTGGCTGAAGGAGGGGAAAGGTGAGGATAGTTTGGGGCCCCAGCTCTAGGGGCCTCTTGTTTTCTTGCCATTGTCTGTAAATTAGTGTATATATAATATATATATAATTAGTTTCTCGGAGTCAAAAAACAGTGTAAGTAAGGTGGCAGAAAAAACTGAAAAAGCACCTTGCTCAGACTCTGGGGTGCTACTGTGAAGGAGGACTAAAAGGGAGTAAGTTTTTAGAGAGGGGGAATAGAAGGTATATATAGGAGTTGAATCCCTACTAAGCCCAGAGGCAGGGGTTATGCCTACTACTGCTATTTGTGAGTCCTGCACCTGGGAGAGTCATTTTCCAGGTGCTGTTGCTGGAAGTTCTGGAGTTTGTTAAGGATGCCTTTAAGGTTTCAACATGGTTCCCAAGTGTCATTCTTTAGGTTGTATCTTTGCCATCATACAAGGAAGTGGGGTTGTCTATGAATGTTCCAGGAGTCAAAAATGTCTTTAACCTTGTAGTGGTACTCATCCTTGACCTTGACTAGGGGAGGGGGTTTGGGGCATTATTTGGGGAAGAGATCTGGGGAGTGTCATTCTAGGAGGTGGATGTGAAATACCAGGTGTAGACCTTTAAGTTCCAGGGGGAGCTTGATTTTGTAGGCATGGGATGAAACTTTCTTTAAGATCTTGAATGGGCTAAGGTGCTTGTGATCAAGCTTTGGGGAGGGCTGGCAGGTGCAGAGGTGGTGTTAATCTAACTATACTTTTGTCCTGGGAGCCCAGTTGGGGGTCTCTTCCTATTTCCAGTTGGCATATTTTGCATAGGCCTAGTTCATGGTGTTGATTTCCTCCCAAAGGAACACATGAAGGAACTGAAGATCCTGAGTGACCTTATGGGTGGTGTGCAACAGGATGCCCCAGAGTGAGAATGTCAATTGGGGGTAATATCCCTTGTTAGCAAAGAAGGGCAATATTCTGGTGGCTGAGTGTAGCATATTATTATAGGTGAATTTGGCCAGGGGGAGCTTGGTGCACCAGTCATCCTGCAGGTAGTTAACATACAGCTAGAGGTACTGCTTGAGAGACTGGTTGACCCTTTTGGTTTGACTGTTGGTTTTGGGGTGGTAGGCAGTAGAGAGACTAGTTTTTACTTCAAGAGCCTTGTATAGGGAAGTCCAAAACTTGGACACAAAGAGTGGGCTATGGTCAGAGACTATATTGTCTAGGAGCCCATATTTGGCAAAGGCGTGCTTGAGGAATAGTCAGGCAAAGTCCAGGGCAGTGTCCATAGTGTGGCAGAGTAGGAAAATGCTCTATTTGGTTAGCCTACACATAATGACAAGGATGGCATCAAACCTTTCTAATTTTAAGAGTTTAACAATGTGATTCAGAGATATAAAGGACCAGAGGCATTGTCCAACTGGCAGGGGTTTCAGGAGCCCATAGGGTTGGTGTCAAAAGACCTTGGCCCAGAGGCAGGATTTGCATGATTGAATGTAACAGGTCACATCCTTCTTTAACCCTGGCCAAAAGTAAGCCCAGGAGATAAGCTAGATGGTCTTATGTATCCTGGGGTGTCTCCAGAGCTTGTGGTTGTGGTGTTGGTGGAAAACATTGTAGCGGAGTCAGGCATGATTCAGGATGTAGATGTAGCCATCCTGGAGGAGGAGTTTTTCATTGGGGGACAAGGAGAAAGTGGGATCCTGGTCAGTTCCATCGGAGGGGTTGTGAGAGTCATGGTTAGTGAAGTATTTGTCTTGGGGGGCATAGTGTATCTGGCTCAGGATTCCTTCATCATTTAAAATCAGTATGGCATTCAGATGTTTGGAAGGGATTACTATGCAATGATTGAATGCATTGTGTTCTGCCTCAAATGACTTTTTAAAGTAGATGTCTGGTCATCAGGTAAGAGCATCAGATTTAGCTCCAAGTCATTCTGGGCAGTACTGGATTGTAAAGTCATACTCTGAGAGAATCTTAGACCATTAGGCCTGCCATCAACTGAGTTGCTTGGTCATGGTGAAGTACTGCAGGTTGTTGTGATCTAAGTAGACTTGGATTCAGTGCCAGGCTCCCTTGAGGTAGGCTTGCCATTGTTTGAAGACTTCAATGATGGCAAGGAGCTCCTTGTCATAGATGTCATAGTTGAGCTTGGCATCAATCATGGACTAGGTGTAGAAGGCAACTGACCAGAGCTCCCCACCATCAGCTTCCATCTGCAAGAAAATTCTAGCAATGGTGTAGTCAAAGGCATTGCATTCTAGGATGATTAGGAGGGCAGAGTTATAATGCCGGAATATGGGGGTGGCTGTGAAGGCCTTCTTGAGCAGGTTAAAGACACTCTGGCACTTACTGTCCCAGTTCCATGCAATGTCCTTGCATGTGAGCTAGTTGAGAGATTTTATAATACTAAAATAGTTGTTTATAAACCTCTAGTAGAAATTAGCAAAATCCAAGAAGGATTGTACTTCCTTGATGTTCTGAGGTTGTGGCCAGTTGACAATGGCCTCAACCTTATGGGGGTCTATGCAAACATTATTTGGGAATATTATGATGCTGAGATACTCAACCTCTTCCATGTGAAATGAACACTTCTCAGGCTTGGTGTGGAGGTTGTACTCCTGGAGGCATCCAAGGACCTGCCAGACATGCTTCTGGTGGTCCTCCCTTGAGTCAGAGTAGATGAGGATATTGTCCAAGTAAACAATCACAAAAACATCACTCATGTCATGGAAGATGTCATTTATGAAGTATTGGAATGTGGTGGGGGAGTTAATCATTCCAAAGGGCATTACAAGGTATTCAAACAGACCATACTACATGTGGAATGCAGTTTTTCACTTGTGTCCTGGGGTGATGCAAACATTGTTGTAGCCAAAGTGGAGGTTAATTTTTGTGTCAACCTTGGCACTATAGAGTTGGTCAACTAAATTGCCAATGAGTGGAAGTGGGTAGTGATTCTTCTTGGTGATCTTATTGAGTCCTCAGTAGTCAATGCAGAGTTGGAGAGAACTGTCTTTCTTCTTGGTAAATAAAATCAGGGCTCCAGCAGCAGAGGTGGAGGGTCAAATAAATCCCTTCCCAAGCATTTCATTGAGGTAGTTCTTGAGGGCCCAGAGTTTGACTTCCAACATGTTGTAGACCTTGCTAAAAGAGGGGGTGGCTCCTTCTTTGAGGTTGATTGTATGATCATAGGAGTGGTGAGGAGGAATCTTTCTAGCATTGCCTTTAGAGAATACATCAGCAAATTTGTGATACTCTGGGGGAACTACTTCTCAGAGGATTTGTTCCTTGGTTTTCTTTTTTGGGGGGATAACATCCTCTCATAGATGTTCTTCTGGGGGAGACAGTGAGGTGTGTAGCTGAAACATGGGGGTTCTGTCCTTCATAAGGCAGGTGAAGGGGGTGGCTTCAATGATTCTAATGTCAAGTGCATTTGGGTTGATCAGAGTCACAAATGCATTGGCTGGAGCAGGTTTGATGTATGTCTGAAACTAGCCTAGGTAGTTCAGCCCTTTATATCTGTTCTGAAGAATGTTTGGGGGTCAAGTGGGGGCCTTGCAAGTTTGAGTGGGTATTGGCAGCATATGGCTGGGGGGGCAGCTGTTGCCCCAGGGGTATTGGGCACTATGTCACTTCCTAGGACCCAGAGGTACATGGCAGTCGAGAAGTAATCTTCAGGTCTCAGGAAGGTTATGGTGAGCATTTTCCAATTGATGTCAGGGTTTGTATTATGTAGCCAGGGTAGTCCCAGCACCATCGGGGTCAACTTATGAAGTTATGTGACCAGGAAGTTGGAGGTGAACTTGTAATCATTGTCCAGGGTCACGCATCCCAAGTGAGACTTTTGAATGGGGCCAGAGGAGGCGGGAGTGCTGTTGAGGCATTGCAGGTGGAGAGGTTGGTCAAGGAAGTTATGAGGAAGGTCAAGGGCATTGCTAATGAAAACTTCAGTAGCTTCACTGTTGATGAAGGCCAATATTGGTCCTAGGGTACCATCCAACCTGGCATTGGTGATGAAGAATTAGGACAAGTGGGACTGGAGTGGTGGGGGCCTGCTCAGGGAGTCCTTCAGGGTTGGGTCCAGAGAGTGAAGGACATCAAAGGGGAGCTGCTGGTTATCAAGTGTCAGCTCCCAAGTCAGGTGGAGGGTGAAATATTACCAGTTGATGTGGAGGTTGGTGTTTTGGAGCCATGGAAGCCTTAAAACCAGGGGTATGGAGGGGTGGAGTTTGGTTAACAACATCTGAAGGGTGTGAGTCTGTCTATTGGCAAAAGTAACAAGTATATACACAAAGTGAGTGATGTCTCTTACTATAAAGGCATCTCCATCAAAGAGGCAGAGCTGCACTGGGACCAGGAGTTGTTAAGTGGATTCTAGGGCAAGGATAGACCATGCCTCATTGATAAAGTTGTCTGTGGCACTACTGTTGACAAGAGTGTTGAAGGAGGTTCCAGAGGGGGTAAGGTGGATTTTGAGGAGGAGGGAGTGCAAAGAGTGGGAGAGTAGGTAAGCCATGAGGGTATCCTGTGTGAGTGTCATGGAACAAAGATGTGAGATTGGGGTGGAGAAGATATTGGGGTCAATTTCACAATTTAGGGCATTTTTTAAATCTAAATCACTGGGTTGTTTTCTGAATACTCATAGGTGGCATCTTCTCCTTCAAAGGTCCAGGTGGCACATCCCATAACCTGTTGTTGGGGGCACTCAGAGATGAAGTGGTCTTTCTTATCACAGAGTATGCAAATACCCTCCTTTCTCCATCATTCCTGCACATTCTTTGGGCAGAAGTCAACTGCCAGGGAATAGGGGTGGGTTGGTGTTTTGGATTTGGAAGTTGGGGTGTTTGCTGGAGGGCCATGGAGGTTCTCTCCTAGAGTTCCAGGAGACTCAGGAGTTCAAATACTCACTGTGGTCTTCCTAGTATTGTTAGTTGATCTGCATGATAAGGGCCTTATATCTGTTGTAGGAGGATTGTTTTAGGGTGAGTTAGAGGATGTCCTTAATACGTTGCAGCAGAGCATGGCAGAGGGCATACTGGAGGGCACTGTAATTCCAACCTGTCTTGTAAGCTTCCTTCTCAAAACGTATGATGAAGGTGGTGAAGCACTCTTCAGAGTACATCTGAAGGTTGAAGAGATTGTTCTTGGCCTCAGCCATGGTATCATAGATCCCAAACTTCCTAGAGAACTTGTCAATGAAGGCTTGCCAGTGAGAGAGTGCCAAGTTGTTGGGGTCAAATTGGATGAGGGCCATGTAGTAGTTGAAGGCAATTTCCTGGAGGTATGAGGTGGTGAAGGCCACCTGGGAGCTGTCAACTAAAAAAGTGAGTGGCTTTGCCTGAAACATGTTAAGACATTGGGTGAGGAATGTATGCCATTTTTAGGGGTTCCAGCTTGTGAATGCATTAGGTTTTTAAATGTCCAGATGTCCTTTGCAGGCAAGGGCATTGCAAGCATTGTCTAGTCCAGTAGCATTGCAGAGAGGGAGGCTGGCATTGTAGTAGTAGTAATAATGGTTACCCCCCCCTTCTTGTGGAGGAAAGGCACTGAGGGCAGGACCCCACCTGCCTGGAGGGCCTCCTCTGGGTGGCTCACCTGGGGGTCCACACTTGGGAGGCCTGTTGTCCCAGAGGGATTTGTTCTGACCAGAGAGAGGCCTGGGTCTCCATGCAGGGGGTGGTGGAGGTGGGGGGCTTGGGGGTCATCCTTGAAGTTCAGCTAGGAGTGGTAGAGGTGGTTGGTGAGGGTTTGATAGTGTCAGATCAGTTTGAGGGAGGCTAGGTGCTAGGTTGGGTGCCAAGTTGCACAAGGGATATTCAATCTGGGAGAGTCACACTTGCATCAGAGGTTATGGAGAGTTCCATAGGTTGAAGTGAGGTTGTGGGTTATGATAGAAGCTGGGTTCTGGAGGGGCCGGAGCAGACATAGGAGGCAGTGCCAGAGTGGTCATGGGCATGGAGTATTATTTGTTGTTGCTGTGCACAAGCTTGTCAATGTAGTACAGCATGTTGTCCATGCTAAGGGTGTCTACCTAGAGTCTACTGGTGTTTGCCAGAGGCAGAAATTGGGTATTATCCATTTGTAGGAGCAATTTCAGGAATTTCTGAAACTATCCCCAAGTCTTGAAGATGCTAGGGATGGAGTTAGCTCTATGGTGAGTTGACAAGCCTATCATGTGGGCAATGGGCTGATCAAATAGCCCTCTTGTTGGGTTGAGGGATCATAGTATGGCTGAGGCATTTTGTCACTCTTTCCATTATTATTGCTCCAGAGTGGAGACCATGGGGGCTGCCAAAGCCGGTTTCAGGAGTTTCCATTGGATATGAATTGAGCAACCTGGATCTGCAGAGTCATTGAGGAGTCGAGGGGAGGGGGACATGTAAACTTTATTAAGCAGTTGTTGTAACTATTTGTGGAGGATTGTGTTGCATCTATACTTTACTATAGTTTGCTCTGGGAGTTCTCCTCACATGAGGCAATCCCTGAATTCAACTAAGCAATGGGCCCAGTTCTCCAGAGTGCCTGCAAAGTCATTGTGTCCAAATTCTGTAAGTAGTGCCCTTGCCCACTGTGAAAAGTTCTCTGGCAAGAGATTCTGAGTGAGCATAATACTTCATCCCATTGCCATTCATACTCTTTGAGGTGTCATTATCTCACTAGCAAGGGAGAGATCCTAGTGGGTGGAGTGGCAGTCAGGTAGTGTCAAGGGGGATAGTTATAGTTCAGAGGTCCCTGGGGTTGGGAGGCAGAGCATTGATAACTGTAATAAGGGGTGGGTGCAAAGGGACCCTCACTGGGGGGTACTGGGCAAGGTCTGCTAAGAACTGGTGAGGTCTCTGGCAAGCCCCTGGAGATGCTCTGGTATAAGGGGACTTTCATGGGTCATGCCATGGCTAGGTTGGGCAGAGAGGCCCAGCTGACTAAGAGCCCTAGATTATAAAGAAATGAGTCAAGGACCTAGTGGCAGTGGAGATATTGGAGCTCATATGGGAGGGGTGAGTAGGCAGGGCAGAGAGTCTGTGTAGAGTAGTGGTTAGGGACTAGATGCCCATAAGAGTTGGTTTGGTAGCCCATGGAGTAGTAGGTATGACTATACCTAGCCATCAAGAATGGTGTAAGGAGGGAATCTTGATATTATATCAAGTTCCACTAAGTTGGGGGCTTTTTGGGAAAGCAACACCCTTACAAGGCAGACTTGATTTACGAATATTTAGGTGTCTGAAAATCTGGGGCTAGGACTCCAGGATTCAAGATGTGGACAAGAGGTGATTCTGAAAAAGGGAACTTGACCTAGGGCTTTGAATATTTTAGAGGCTGAGGGTTGGGGAATAGTCAAGTTGAAACTGGGGGTTCTAAGACAAGACCAGGTTAATAGATTATAAGTTGCAAAGTGTGTATCAAACTTAGAGCACACAATTATTCAGGCATACCAATTAAAATATGCCAGTCAGTGTATACCAGTCAAGTAGGAAAGCACACAACAATTCAAGTTAATATCAAGACTAGTGAATACAATGGGAAACTACGCTATAAGTACTATGGGGCTGGGTCTCAGGTTCTGGGGTGTCTGGAATGGGCTCTGGAAGGCATTGAGTAGTGGGCAGGAACTGTATACTTAAATCATGCATGTGGGGTGTGTGATTAATTGATACAGAGGGAGCTATGATGTGTGATGCATGATGGCCGGAAGTGGGTCACATGATCCAATTGTTGATGGCAGTTAATCCCAGAGTCTGTGATGCAGAATTCCCAGGAGGGCTGGCTAATGGCAATCTTTGATGCATGTGATGGTGATGTCAGCAGCTGTGGGGGTGGGGTGCATTGTGGAGTTAATGAAAGAGGGCCCCAGATGGGGCTCTGGGGATGTTCTGGGGAGATTCTGGAGGGGAGGGGTTGTGACATCATTTTTCCATAAAGATGCACAGTAGTCAAATAGAATTTGTTTCATAAAACAGATAAACAATTTACTGCTAACCTTATAATATATGCCTTTCTCATTAGTGTTTAGTGCATGCATTCCACTTAATCCATGTGAGCAGATGTATATAGGGCACTAACCTCAAGTGTGATACCTTTATTTTTATACTACTTATTGTAGTTATTGCTATTGAGCTTCTCATCTCTCCCAGTTTGTAGAGTTACTAAGTAAAGATCTGTTTTGTTTTCTCAAGCTAAGATTCAGGCCTTGAGTTTATTAAAGCTATCATTCTTGGTTTTAAGTAGTATTGACTAAGGCTTATTGGTATAGTTGTTAACAATGTTCATTATATAGTAATTGCCAGTTTTTGATATTACAGCCATCTGCCTTATCAAGTTTACTCAGATTTTTTTCAGCCTCCTTGCTCTATGCCCTTCACCTTCTTCTCTCTCCTTTGGTACTGGCATTTTTGTCTGCTTGCCAAAAATGCAATAGTTACATTTTGGAGATTTTGAGTGAAAGAATGAAGGCATACTTTGGACTATGCCTGCATATGCTATCTTAATAATGGACTGATAATTTATATGGCCTAATTAAAGGTGCCATGAGTGGAGATCTAAAGAAGCATATACTGTAAATGCATGGTTGTTGATAAGATTTAATGCATAGAGGCCTTAATTTGGAATAAGTGAGGCAAAAGCTATTATTTAGCCATTTTCTTTATTTAGTATAGCTTTTATGTCATTAAAGATAGCTCATGCACATAGCTGTTTAATCATTTTGCTGATTGATATGAGCTAAACAGTGGACTTTGAAATATGGAGAGCATTTTTCAAGTTGAAGTAACTTCCTTTTGCAATGTATAAGCAGAGAGTACTTACTCCTGTTACAAATATAGCTGTTTCTCTGTTTACTAGTGTAATTGAGATAAAGTCATTGGCATTAAGGAAAATATGGATTGTGGTGCCTGAGTTGAGGAAGAATGGGCTGAGCATGTTATCAATGCAAGATAGAGCAAGATTAAAATTGTGATTGGATTAAGTAATGTCTATAGCTTTCTCAATGAAGACTGCATATAAACAAGAACATTTTCAAGCTTAGTAATTTAAGACTTTAATATTACAACAAGGGAGGTATGTTAAATATTATGGCATTCTTGCTATATATTGATATATTAGTTTCAAACTGTGAGATATAACAAAGCTATTTCTTTTTAAAAATGATCTATGCATCAATCTTAAGTGCTTCTGCATCTGCTAGCAAGTGTGTGCCTAGTAATGCATCTGAGGCAAGTCCTGCAAATTTCATTTTGGTCATCATTGTTAACTTCCTAGTTTGTGTGGCAAAGTATACTGCAATAGTATTTGAGTTCCCTTTAATTGTAAAGGCACTTTCTTTAAATGGTGTAAGTGTGACTTTAGTTAATTTCTTCTTATTTTTATCATGCTTCTCATAGAAGGCTAATCATGCTGTCTTTGATTCTTCTAGGGTCTTTCCTGCTATTGCCCCATCCTCCAAAATACACTATAGAGCTATATACCTTGTGTATATATAGATAGCCCATCCTTTTGCCTTGCATGGCATGTGACCTTGCTTTTAAGTTTTTTTTGCTAAAAGTGCTGTTGGAGATGTATCAGTTAGTGTGGTGTCTATCTTGTCTCCTTCTAGTAGAGTCCATTCTTCTTCAAGAAAATATTAAATCTTCACTGGTCCATACTTTACATCTACTTGGCCTAAGTCCCAAAAAATGATTGATCTGATATGTAAAAAGGATCTGTCAGATAAGGAGAATAAGATAGCAATTGATTTAAGGAGTTTCTTAGTGACATCACTAGTATTAAAAGCTTGGTCAATTTTCTTAAAGATTCCATTAACCATCTTGGTAATGGGCTCTATCAGAGAATAATTGGTGGTAAATGCTTCTTGCAAAAGTTGCACTTATCAAATAAGTATAGCATCATTATATTTTTTCTTCAGGTATTTCCAAAGGGCAACTGGATTTTCTTTATTATTACAAAGCTTTTATTTGAATATATAAATCATCTATTTCAGAAAGGTACAAGCCTGTTATTTATTGAAGGTCTGAGTATAGTAGACTCAAGTTTTATAAGTAGCATAAGGAGTAGGAGGTGGGTTAAAGATATAGTCCCAAAGCTATATCATAGAAAGTTCTAATTTTATTGTATAGGTCTAGTCTGAGTACTTGCCATTGTTTTTCTCTAGAATATACTCACTTTAAGATGAAGTGATTCTTCCACAGAATAATGGGATTACTACTGTTGTTAATGAGCCACATTTCCACAATTTAAATAGTAGATAGAGTTAAAAGTGTGTTAGAGGGTTGATCTTTCAGATTATGTGTTATAGCACATTTGAAAGTTCTAGGAAAGAGTAAAAATAAAGAGATTCTATATATACATAGTTAAATAAGATCATAGATGTAATTAGAGGTTGATTCCAGCAAATAATCTAAGCAGTTATGAGGATAGCAGTTGTCTTTACAAAGCAATATTCTGAGCAAAGATTTTATCTTTGAGTAAGCAGTGTAGCAATAACTCATAACCTGTTAGAAGTAGAAATCTATATGCACAGTTAATCTTTAATTACTGTATAATTAACTGAAGGTGTTTTATAAATCTTAGTAATATATAAGTGCTTCTTTCATCTATTGTCTGCAGTTTAGGCTCATTATCAATGCCACCAAATAAAGTCACTTATGGTGTATTATTCTCTATCAGACTTCAATAAGATAAGTAGACATTATTTATATACTTATGCTATATGGACTCAGTGTACTATAAATTAAGATATTTACAAATATCCATATTATTTAGGTCTTACTAGTTTAGTTTCTAACAGGTTATAGTAGTATGCTGCTTTGCTAGCTTGAAAAGATAGAGCTGAGAAACAGCTAAAATGCTTGTATTCAATATGACTAAGGCAACAAAATAACTCTAACATTAATACCTCTCAATACATTATCTTTCTACCTCAATTCTAATGCAATGATATATATAACTTCAGATTCTTCTGACTTTATATCTGTAAAGATGATCTCTGGAGGCTGTGGCTCAGTCATACAGCTGGCAAAGAGGAATTCAAAGTTGTATTAATAAAGATAAGATAGGTACAAATAATAAGGTACTAACTTAGTAGAGAGAAATCCAAAGAGAATAAGTTTAAGAATTTATTCTGTCTATTAATAGAAAATATTTCAAGGTTGAGTCATATGACTGTCACATGTGAATGTCACAGTGTGACATTGTCACACTGATATCACACCATGTGCATGGTTATATCATAGTGATACATTTTCTAGGATCTGGCAAAGGCTTCCAATCAATGAGGAAGTTTATTTCTATAGTTTAGTTAGTAAGAAGTTTGATAAAGGCACTTAGCAGCAGGTAAATTAGAGTAAAAAGGCCTGAAGATTGAAAGGAAACATGGAGTAAAAAACCTCCAAATGAGTGGTTTTCTAACAATATCTTTAATGCTAATTCTAAAGTACTCAATCTATGCAGTAAAAAGTTTAACTATTGCTACCACAGCTATAAAAAAGAGTAGTATGACTTTTGAGTTAAATGATGTGCTTCTAGTGCTAAAATCAACTGTTCAACTCCTTTTTATAAGCAAATTAACAAAGTATGCAAATATAAAGACTAACTTCAATAAAAATAGTGCAAAGTTAGTGTCAGGTTTCGCTGAGTTAGGGGCTTTCCAGGAAAGCAACACCCTTACAAGGCGGACTTGATTTATGAATACCTGGGTGTCTGAAACTCCAGAGTTAAGGCTCCAGGTGTCTGGAACTCTGGAGTTAAGGCTCCGGAGTTCAAGACACGGACAGAGGGGGTGGTTCCGGGGGAATGGAACTTGATCCAGGGTTTCGGGTGTTTTGTGGAGGCTGGGAGTTGGCAGGGGTCGAGTTGGAACCAGAGGTTCTAAGACAAGACCCAGTTAGCAAATTAAGAGTCGTGGAGTGCATACCAAACTTAAAGCATGTGATTATCCAGGCATGCCAATCAAAGCATGCCAGTCAGTGCGTACTAGTCAAGCAAAAGGGCACACAACAATTTAGGTAATATCAAGACTAACTAATACAGTGGTGAACTATGCTATAAGTACTACGGGGTTGGGTCTTGGGGTTCCAGGGTGTCTG
>QLON01000685.1:0-59568 GCA_003313675.1 Termitomyces heimii
TAATACACTTTGGATTTCCCTCTGCCAGCTGTGTGACTGAGCCATAGCCTCCAGAGGTCACCCTTACACCTGGAGCCCATCCCAGACACTCCAGAACCCCAAGACCCGACTCTGTAGTACTTATAGCATAGTCCCCCATTATATTTGCCAGTCTTGATATTAACTTAAATTGTTGCATGCCCTCTTATTTGACTGGTATGCACTGACTAATATGCTTTGACTGGCATGCCTGAATAATCATGTGCTCTAAGTTTGGTACACATTTTGTGACTTATAATTTGTTAACTGGGTCTCGTCTTAAAATCCTGGGTTCTAACTCGACTTCTCTCCAACCCTCAGCCTCCAAAACACCCAAAGCCCTGGATCAGATTCCATTCCCTAGAACCACCCCCTATCTACATCTTGAACCCTGGAGCCCTAGCCCCAGAGCTTTAGACACCCAAGCATCTATAGATCAAGTCTGCCCCGTAAGGGCATTGCTTTCCTAGAAAGCCCCTGACTCAGCAGAACTTGACAGCAATTATAAATGAATCAGCTTTCACTAAGTTCTGAGACTAAATTACACTTTACAAAGTACTTTTATAAAATATATAGGTGGATAATAGAATTTATTGATTTTCAGTTAATGCAACCTTAATCACACCAAAAGAAGGTCCAGAAAGCATATCAAACTATTGACCTGAAGTATACTATTACCTTGGGCCTAAGATATCCACTTCCTGGGGATTTTAAGTGCAAGCAATTAGCAATCTGCTAAATGTTATAGAATCACTCTTCAAACTAAGCAGAGAATACATGCCTTTCATGCTGCACAAGAAAGTGAGCTTTCAGATTAGTGGAACCTGACATAGACAATGCTAGCCAGTTCAAACAAGTGATAGCTTGGTTGAAAAAGAAATATAAAATTAGAGGTATCACTATCTCTCTATAAAATTTATCAGCCAATGGTTACATTAAATACCTACATTGAGATATGAGGCAAGCTTTATTAAAAGCTTGTAAAGATAAAGCTAAATAGTTCTGGTTCTTTTACTATATAATGTGAAGTGATTACATAACTATATGCTAAAGATTTAATTATTCACCTTACTTCATGGTTATAGGGCTCCATCTTATCCTTTCATTAAATATAGTAGAAGCTACATAACTAGTTAAACTACTAAATAAGCATCTAACTATAGAAGAGTTAATTGAGTATTATGCTCAAGCTTTAGCTAAGCATTATCAATATGTAGAAGAGATGAAGGAGAGAGTTGGCAAAGACAAACTTCAATGAGCTTTGAAGTTTGCAGAAGAGAATGAAATCTCAATAAAAAACTTCTATTTTAGACCATTGGACTTGGTCTTAGTCAAAAACATAGTGATTAAAAGCTCATTCAGTGCAAAGATATTATCAAGATTCTATAGTTCTATAGTAATTATTATTAAGACTGGTGGAGGTAACTACATTGTAGCAGAGCTAAATGGATCAGTTTAGCAAGCTCATGTAGCTGCTTTTAGAGTTATATTTTATAAACCTTATAAATGGCTGAAGTTGCCTAAAAGCTTAGAGCAGTGAATTGATATTACCTCAGCTAAGCTGAAGAAACTTAAAGAGGAACTAAGAAGATTTACAGATGCTACAGCTAAAGACATCTCATTTAAATCTGTAAGAATCTGTAAGGCTCCATGAGCCATTAAATTTTGAGTTATAAAAGTATAGCTAAGACATTATCAAAGATATCTAATCAGACTTTTAGAACCAATATATTAAGTATAAGACTTAATGACAAAAGTCTACTTAAATAACAGGTTACAGAAGGAAGGGCAGAAAGAAAGGATAATGTACTAAGATACTTTACCAACATACACTAAAATTATTTAAAAACTACATAATGTAATGACTACAAAATGAGTTTTTAATATAAGTATGTAATAAACATTTGAAGGAGGCATACCTGAGTAAGATCTGGCATGCCAAGCTATTGACAAGTATAGCAGCATGTAGTAGAGGTGATGAGTAAAGTGCTGAAAGTGGAAAATGAAGAATTATAGGTCAAGTTGGTGAGAAAAGTGAAGGGTTCCAAAAAGAAATGGATAACATGCAAATTAGTCAATAAATAAACAAGTAGAGAGAAAAGACTCACAATAAATGAGGTTTTTGAACTATCTGAAACTACTCAAGGCATGAATAATAAAGGAATGAGTTTTTGAAGTGAGGCATCAAGCTTTGAAAGTATAGAAGTGTAGAAGTTAGGATAATGGGCTTTAATATTAAATATTAAACCTTGAAAGCTGAGAGGCCAAAGAGCATTGAATGTGTCAATAAGACTGCCTATGTGTAGTGTAACTAAGGAGAGAACAAGTTTGAAGATTTGAGGAGATAAAAAGACAAAAGCAAAAGTGGCTTAATAAGTAATCAAAGCTGCAAAATGGATAAAAAGACTCAATAAAATAATAGGAGTCAAGTTTGTTCAGAGAGCTTTGAGCATGTTGATAAAGCTGGAATTTGAAGAAGAGAAGTCTTAGTGAGACAGAGAGAGAAATCATAGAACTAGAAATAAGAGAAAATTTTAAGCCAGGACATTGGGAAAAAAAACATATATAGGGGTACACAGAGAAGAGGACAATGAGGGAACTATATATTAGTTATGCTAGGCAGATAGACAACCAATGATTACATAGCTGGAGCCTCTTAAAGATCTATATAGTATAGTTGGCATTATCTTATAAAGCTTCAGCAATTTTCATATTAAAGTTATTATAAATAGACTATTAGGCTGGTTAGTAAGATGAGGTAATAAGCAATGAGGAAAAGAAAGAAACTCACCTCAGCCAAAACCTGCATCAATATAAACAAAGACTCAGTCTTGTTAATATCAGAGAAATCAAGTGCTTTGCTAAGCTACTTTAGATGGTTAGAGATCATTCTGAATATTTAAAGGAAAAGGTCAAGGCAATAGAGTTAGTGTTGTACAGCCAATTGAACAGCATTATGGTGTTTTTGAAGCTCATCCTAAGAAACTGAGGTGTTGTTGTCAGCAAGTTGGATAGTCTCAAGGACAATATTAATTTAACTAAGCAGAGTTAATGTTGCTTTGCTGTCTAAAACATAGTGAGTTATTTGAAAGAATTTAAAAGAGGAAATATTAAGTTAACTATGCAATGATAGTACATCAGAGTCATTGCATTGATGCTAGATTGACTCCAGATGCCTATTGACACAGCTATTGAGCAGTATGTCCTGTTCAGCAGCAAAGTCTTTTCTAATGTTAAGAAATGGGGCTTTGGAAGTGAGAAATTTAAAGCAACTGTCTTTAAGTCTGGCATGAAAGACATCTTACAATCTATTGGATTTCTAAAGGATGTCTTAATGCAAGAAAATAATCTTTGCTGCAGAAAGTACTCAAGTCTTGTTCATTTCCTCTTAGCTAACACTAATTACTTCACAAGTTTTGTAGTGGCTCTTTCTGCTGCTCATATAACACCATGGATTTTTAGAATATATGAAGTAGGTGCCAATCAAGGTTATAATTGTACAGTAGTGCAGGCTGCTTGGGCCACCACTGCAACTCCAAATCTCTTCAAGCCTGTGTATATTGTGGCTGGTAGAGTTGATGAAAGGTTTGTTGGAGTAGGTCTGAACTTTAGTAATCCTACTAACCTTGTTTGGAAAGAGGCTGGAATAGCTTTTGAACCTTTTTAATCAATAGCATGCCTTATAAGTATAGGAGCAGGATATCCTTATCAGGTTTCTTGGAAGCCTAGCTATACTTTTGGCCAAAAAATGATGCAACTTCTTCATCAAAAAGCTATTAATTGTGAAGCTCAAGCTGAGAGCTTTACAAATGCATTTGTGGAAATACCAGGCTTGTTTTATAGGTTTTATATAAAGCAAAGACTTGAAAAGATGGTTTTGGATGACTGGAATAAACTGGGAGAGATTAAAACACATTCTCTGGCTTGCTTGCAGAGAGCAAAGATTACAGAAGTATTAGATAGTCTTATAAACACTTTATTGAGTTGTCCTCAAATGACAACTCTTGAAGTATTTAGTAAGTTATACAGCTTAATTGAATATTTTATTTACTAACATGTAGTAGAGGGTAGTTCATGGTCTTCAAAAAGATAAGTGCAGCTATGTTTTGTGCTGTATGGCTTAAATGGAGCAGAAAAGATATAAATTGCATAGAAATTTTGCAAAGAATTTAGAGATAGGTATGAAATAATTATATTTTTTTAACAAGTTATAGTCTGAATTTGCTTGGCCAGATTTTCTTCTATGTATATAATAGATGCAAGCTCTAGAGAATCCATTGAGCAGTTTCTGATTTTACTTACTCACAGTGCTAAATTGGCTAATACTACATGTACTGCTGCTTTTACATAGCTTTGCTATCAAAAAGAAGAATGGCTGATGATTTCTAATAATGCTGATAATTCTGATGTAAATCTACAAGAGTTCTTCTTTCCAAATTGTAATCATGAAAATATTCTCATAACAAGTAAAAATAAAGCATCTACAATTTATTCACTTATAAATTATCAAATTAAAGAAATGTCACTTGAAGATTTATTAGCAATTTTTTATGAAGCTAGTCAGAGAGAAAAAGATGAACATGCAAAGGAACTTGTTCAAGCATTAGGTTATTTAGCATTGTTTATTGTTTAGGCAAGAAGCTATCTTTATCAAAATCAATATATTGAAGTAAAGCAATACCTTGAAAGTTATAAAAAAAATAAGCTAAGATATTTGGCAGATCAAACAAAGCAAAAAGTAGACAACTACTAACTTTCTATTATTGCAACATGTAATCTGAGTTATCAGAGGCTGGATGAAAGAGCAAAAGCACTTCTTACATTATGTAATATACTATATATTTCCAAGATACCTGTGTCAATTTTTGAAAGAGCTTGGAGAAATCTGTTTACTTCTTATAAAGTAGTAAAACAAAAGGTGAATATTTCACAACTACAAAAATTTATTAAAAAACTTGCAATAAAAAAGAAAATGTGAAATAATTCCTTTAAGACTTGTAAAGTAGGCACTTAAAAATTACAGAACTTTCTTGAAAGGTTTGTAATAAATAGCAAAGACTGGAGTAAAAAACTGGTGGAAGAGGCAGTTAACATGCTTAAATCTTATTCACTAGTATCTTATTCACTAGTAGAGATAAGAAAAAAAGGAGTGATGCTCTTGGACATCCATTCACTAGTTCATGAGTGGTCTTTAAAATCATTATTAAAAGAAGAGCAAACAAAAGCTAAACAATGTGGACAACAGCTATTTTATTGTTTAGCAGATAAAACATTGAAATACAATGATGCAGCACAATGGGTATTGCATATACAGGCATTAATGAGTGGTCTGAATTATAAATATGATAATTACAAATTGGCAAAGAGACTAAGTAGGATTTGTATTGCTGCATGTATGTGGAGTAGTGCAGAGCAACTTGAGCAGCAAGTACTTGACAGTTATAAAGAAGTATTAGGAAATAGACATATCAAGACTATTCAAGCCATGTTTAAGTTTGGAGCAACATTTTGGAGAAGTGAAAAACTAGAGAAGGCTGAGAAAGTTGATAATGAAGTGCTTAAGATTAGCAAAGAAGTTTTTGGAAACAATTATCTAAATACTATTCAAGCTATGTCTAATCTTGGAGCAACCCTTAGCAAAAGTGAAAAAGTGGAGGAGGCTGAGAAGCTTCAGAAAGAAGTGCTCAAGATTAGCCAAGAATCTTTTGAAAACAGTCATCCAAATACTATTAAAACTATATCAAATCTTGGAGTAACACTTAGTAAGAGTGGAAAACTGGAGGAGGCTGAGAAGCTTAAGAAAGAAGTGCTTAAGATTAGACAAGAAGCTTTTGGAAACAATCATCCAGATACTATTCAAGCTATGTCTAACCTTGGAGTAACACTTAGTAAGAGTGGAAAACTGGAGAAGGCTGAGAAGCTTGAGAAAGAAGTGCTCAAGATTAGACAAGAAGCTTTTGGAAATAATCATCCAGATACTATTCAAGCTATGTCTAATCTTGGAGTAACACTTAGTAAGAGTGGAAAACTGGAGGAGGCTGAGAAGCTTGAGAAAGAAGTGCTCAAGATTAGATAAGAGTTCTTGGAAAACAGGCATGCAGATACTATTAGAGCTATGTCTAACCTTGGAGTAACACTTAGCCAAAGTGGAAAACTGGAGGAAGCTGAGAAGCTTCAAAAAAAAGTACTCAACATTAGACAAGAATTGTTAAAAAATAAGCATGTAAATACTATTAAAGCTATGTCTTGCCTTGGAGTGACACTTAGCCAAAGTGGAAAACTGGAGGAAGCTGAGAAACTTGAGAAAGAAGTGCTCAAGATTAAATAAGAATCTTTGAGAAATAATAATGCAGATACTATTAAAGCTATATTTAATCTTGGAGCAACATTTTGGAGAAGTGGAAAATTAGAGGAGGCTGAGAAGCTTCAGAAAGAAGTGTTTAGGATTAGATAAGAATTCTTAGGAAACAGGCATGCAGATACTATTAAAGCTATGTCTAACCTTGGAGTAACACTTAGTCAAAGTGGAAAACTGGAGAAAGCTAAGAAACCTGAGAAAGAAATGCTCAAGATTAAATAAGAGTTCTTGAGAAACAGGCATGCAGATACTATTAGAGCTATGTTTAACCTTGGAGCAACATTTTGGAGAAGTGGAAAACTGGAGGAGGCTGAAAAGCTTCAGAAAGAAGTATTTAAATTTCAAAAATAAGCTTTTGGAAACAATCAACCAAATACTATTAAAGCTACATCAAATCTTGGAGTAACATTTTGGAAAAGTAGAAAACTGGAAGAGGCTGAGAAGCTTCAGAAAGAAGTGCTTAAGATTAAACAAGAATCTTTGGAAAACAGTTATGCAGATACTATTGAAGCTATGTTTAACCTTGAAGTAACACTTAGTGAAAGTGGAAAACTGGAGGAAGCTGAGAAGCTTGAGAAAAATGTCCTTAAGTATAAAAAAGAAGCTTTTGGAAACAATCATCCAGATACCATTAAAGCTATGTCTAGCCTTGGAGTAACACTTAGAATGGAAAACTAGAAGAGGCTGAGAAGCTTCAGAAAGAAGTGCTCAAGATTGAACAAAAATCTTTGGAAAACACTTATGCAGATACTATTGAAGCTATGTCTAACTCTGGAGCAATATCTGGAAAAGTAAAAAAGTAGAGAAAGCTGAGGTACTTTTTAAAAAAATGCTTAAGATTAAAAAAAAAGCTTTTAGGAACAGTCATCTTAATACTATTTAAGCTATGTCTGACCTTGAAATAATACTTAGCAATAGTGCAAAACTGGAGAAAGCTAAAAAGTTAAAGAATGTCACATTTAAAGTTCAAGAAGGTCTTTAAAATATAAGTAGTCATTGTATTTATTTTACATTGAGAAATGTTTCAAAAGTAGTGTATAAACCTTTTTTTATAATATATTCTTAGATACTTAAAATATAATTAATAATTAGACATTTAAACTAAGAACAATCTCTGAGAAATATATAATTTTTTCCAACCAATTACAATAAAATGACAAGTTCAATCTATGCTAAATTAAGATTTAGAGAGTACTAGTATATTTAGATCTAACTTTAAGAGAATTAAAAATACAGGCATTTTAACCTCTTAAGAATTGACATTTTGAAACTCTTATTTATTTTGCAACCATATACTGATATTTGAAGAAATTTCCTACAATGTTCCTTCAGAGTTGAAATTAGATATATTTACACTACATCTGACTATAAGCAGTATTAAAGGACTCATTTGTATACTTCTATCTCAAATGAATTTCTTTTATTGCTTTGCTTCTCTTTTCTTCTGCAGGTTATGCTATCATAAAAATACAATCCATATATGAGAATAATGAATTGATAATAAAAAATCAGACTTGACAAAGATTAAAAATTTCAAAGATAAGCTGTCTTTAGCATCAAAATAAACTGCTTCTATGCTTCTGCTACATTAACTTCCTCTGAAATCACTATTATAATTAAGTTTTTCCTTTAAAAGCATTGCTTTTTCCTGTCATCCTCATTGTAAAAATGACCTCTGGCATCAAATACCTTGCTTGTATGTTATTTCTGCACCAGCTCCTTCTAAAATGTAATAGTGTTACAAGTTACAGAGTTTTAGTGACTTTTTGATTTTTTAAGTATTTCAAGTGCATAAGATTTAGTGATGATATCTGAAAGTTAGTAATGTCAACTTAGCAGTAAAAAATTAATAGTAGTAATTAGGCTTGTCAAAATATGCAGGAGCACTAGATAGTTTACAGAAAATTTGTTAGTATTTAGTAAAAAAAATGGTAAGAAGTAAGGTACTTAGTATATTTAAGTCAAATAAATGCCTTGCCATGATTGCTTTGCATAACAGTGATAATAAAAGATGCTAGCATAAGTTTAGCATATAGAGTTAAAGTGCTTTTCTAATAGCGGTAGTAAAATGGTAAGAGAGTATAAAATGATATTTAGCAATTCTAAGTAGCTTAAATGTGTCAAACTGAAATCTAAAGTAAAGGAGAGTTTAATTCAATATTTAACAAATTTTGTAAATATATTATTTATAGTAAAATAATAAAAACTTTGTCAGTAAGAACTTAGAATTGCAATTAAATGGCAAAGTGGAAAGGGTAAGTAGTTTACTGCAGATTAAACTAAAAAAAGTAGTAGACTATATGAGCAGTAATTAATAACAACTAGTAACAAAACAGATCTATTAGTATAAAACAAATGAAAAATATTAGCTAGCTCTTACTGAATTATATAGCTTTGATAAAGTGTCTATCAAGTCCTGCTAACCTGGAGGCTCACTCTGTTGAGCAAGAATTTACTAGTTGGGTCTTGCTAAAAAGGAGACTCACATAGAAGTTAAAAGGATTATGCTAGAAAACTAGTATAGGAAAAAGATAGAAAAAGAAGAGGAAGAAAACTGAAATAAAGTAGTGATACATCTGTCTCAATAATAAGATATGATAAAGCTATTAATCATCAAAAAGTCTAAATCAAAATAGACTTCTGCAAAAAATTGTGAGTAAATGACTTAGTCACAACCACTTTAAGAAGCCCTCTTCAAATTATATTAAATCAGCCTTATTAATAGCCTGAATGTTGAAAAATCACCTTATCACTATTTTAATCTAATTTATACCCAAATCAATCCTGTGGCTATGCCAAGGTCTTCAGAAATCAGGTGATTTATTTTAAGTAATCAATAATAGAACTGCCATCAATAATAAATTAAGGCAATTATTGCAAATCTGATGGAATTATCAAAGATATGATTGCATCAACTGATAAGATAATCTGCAACTAAATGGGGTTGTGACTATGCAATGCCATCAATTTAATATCACACCTTGACAATAAAATATATATATCTCAGTGAGAATATATATAAATCTCTATATATTGAGTATTATTAGAATTGCTTAATCAATTCACACATAATGGAAGTTGTCTGAAGATATTTTGTAGTGACCCGTTTTCACCAAGTTCTGGGGCTGAATTACACTTCACAAATGCTTTTATAAAATATAACAAATGAGTAATAGAGTTTATTAATTTTTAATTAATGCAATCTCAGTAACATTAAAAAAAAGTTTAAATAGTATATAAAACTAATAATCTAAAGTAAATTATTGCCTTGGGCTTAAGATATTCACTTCCTGGAGATTCCAAGCATAGGCAATTAGTTTTTTTCCTTTTGTAACAGAATCTCCTTCTATTTATACTTTTTCTCCCTATATGATACATAACAATTTTTAGTTATTCTGAACTATTTTTTAATTATTAAGCCTTTATTTTCTGATTTCAAGCAACTTGGTATGAATTTTCCTGGCTAAGCAATGCTCCTTCCATGATTTCAGTACTCTGCTTCTATAAATCATTAATATTTCCTTCAGTTTTTCATTAGATGCAAATTTATTGAATATTTTTAATAATGCCAAATACAATAGGGTTTAATAGCTATTCTGTTGAGATATCAGCATTTTACTAAAGCCTGCTTGATTCTCACCAATAGCCAAATTTAACTTTTCCCATTAAATTACTAATTCTTTTATAAACAACTTTTATTGTGTGCAAATTAATTAAGCAATTCTAATTATATTCAATATATAAGGGTTTATATATATTCTTACTGAGATATACACATTTTATGTCAAGGTATAATTTTGAATTAATACTCTCTTTGGATATGCCCTTGTACAGGTGCTAAGTGCATTATGTAAAGGGAAGTCAGTCATTAACTAGTAACTTGCACTAGTCATGGCAAATTTGGGCTGTATTGAGAGACTATTAAAGCCTATAATATGAAGCTGCCTAAAAAGCCTTTAAAGCTGATGTCAGAGTTTAGTATGACTCTTCATTGAATTTATAGTAATAAGCATCAGGCCATTAGTTTCAATAATGTCAATGCACTTTGCATTATGTTGCTGTAAGGATGACCTTTGAAGGCTGTGGCTTAGTTACACAGCAGGCAGAGGAAGATTCAAAGATATATTAATAAAGGTAATATAAGTACAAATAATAAAGTGCTAATCTAACAGAAGGAAATTTAAGAGAACAAGCTTAAAATTTACTCTGCTCATTGATAGAAAATATTCTGAGGTCAAGTCATGTAACTATTATGTGTGACATCACAATGTGATATTGTCACACTAATATCATGCAGTGTGACTAATGTGACTAATGTCATGATCATGATTACATTACAAGTTACATAATCACTATGTCATAGAGCTATGTAAGTTAGATTACTTTTGGTGAAGGCTCTAATGGAGCCCTCATCAAAAATGATTTATTTTTCAAGGTTTGGCAAAGGCTCCAAACCAATAAGAAAGTTTGTTCCCATGGTCCAGCTAGTGAGGAGTTTGATGAAGGCAGTAGAAAGCAGATAAATTAAAGTGAAAAGGCCTGGAAATTGAAAGGAAATATAGAGTAAGGGACTTTTAAAAGGGTGGTTCTTTGACAGTTGCAAAATAAAGTCTCCATTAAATGGGTGAATCTACATATGGCATAGTTTATTTGGAGCATCAATTTTGGAAGCTGTTGATGTCAATAGACATCTATATTGAGGCAAATAATAATTAATAAGCAAGAGTAGTTCATTATAGCATTTTTTCAGCTATTCCTCAATAGAATGGCTAGTGACAAGCATTAGCTGATGACTAACTATGTTTCCTCCACAAGCAATAGGAAGAGAACATTAAAAAGATCAATTTAAAAGTCACTAGCTTTTACTATTATATGGGTAAAGACTTCTATTAAAATTGCCTCATTGCTTGCTAGAAACTGCAGGCTTTTGTAGAAGTGCATAAGGATTCAATTGCTTCTACTCTGAAAGCTAGTTTTAATAAGCTAGCAGCCCTTGCAAGGAGAGTGGCAGAGCTATTAGCACTGATACTATTAGATAATGAACCAACTATAGTATTTAAAGCAACTAACATTACAACAAATGTGAAGATGGAATTACAATCAGTGAACTTCACAAATTCCATATATGTATCTGTGGTGGCTAACATTGAGGAGAGGCAAGTAAGCCCTTAATTTATATATTTTTTGGCATTGAATGTGATAAATACAAGTGCACTCCCTTAACAATCAAACTATATCTTATAGTTTACAACTGCAACATTCCCTACTTGCATTGTATTTTGTGAATATAATATCTTTGTACCAATATTCTAAATCATAACTCTTCAAACTTTTAATTCAGCATGTGAAACACCATATACAAGGGAAAAAAAAGGAAAACAAAACAAAATAGAACATCTCTTCTTCTTGTATAAACTACTAAGTGGTCTCAAGAAAAGGTGTATAATAATAACAAGCTACAACCCATACTTTTGGCATGGGCCATAACTTTGCTTAGATCCAGCTCAACCTTGCTTCACTCAGTTAAAGCATTATATTCACTATTCAATGCTTAAATCTAGCCTCAACCTTGCTTCACTTGGTTAAGGCCTTGTTTTTTAGAACTTAATGCTTGAATCCAGCTTTAACCTTGCTTTGCTCAGTTAAAGCCTTGTTTTTCAAAATGTAATGCTTATATCCAGCTTCAACCTTGCTTTGCTTACTTGAGGCCTTGTTTTTTAAAATTCAATACTTAAATCTAGCATCAACTTTGCTTCACTCAGTTAAAGCCTTGTTTTGCATAACTTAATTTCACTTTATTTGATTATAGTTTTGTATATATAAATAACTTATAATTACAATTTCAAGTAATCTGTATTAGTACACTATTAACAATAATAAAAGCTAAGAATAATAAAAGTTAGTAAAAAAATGTTTTGTTAAAAATTATACATACATTTGAAAAGCATTTTATATCAGTATATTATAAGCAATAGTCAAGTTATATGCTAAAATATATAGACATTAATTATGAAAAGTAATATCATTGAAAGTTACACTTACATTTGTAAATCATTGAGAATTTCTTGATAGATAATATTTGCAATCCTTTTTAATGTATTCTCTAGTGACACAATCACCTTAAATTCAATTTTCTAAAATGCATTAAGAGAGTGCAATATAATGCAACATTGAAGGACTTTAGTGCTAATATAAGTGACAATCATTCTTATTTCATTGCAAAACTCTCTGGTTGGATCTAAATTCTTGAGTAGCATTATAGAAACACCAACCTTTAAAGAGAGTTTAGCCAAAGGCAAACTGCCAGCTCTTAAAGAGTTGAAATATTCCATAAGATATAATGCAAAGCTATTAATATTTGTATCATCACATTAAATAGAGTCTGCATTCTATAAGATCTTTTTTTCTTCTAGAAACTTCTGCAGAACTTCTGAATTAATATCTTTTATATCAAAGTTCTTGCTAGAAAGAATAGTACAGTCCAGGAAATGCTGATCATTTTGATGGTGATTGATATCAGAATAAGTGGAAGCAATCAATCCTATAATGGAATTATTATGGCAGATCAAAGTATCTGGCAGCTGTATTGTTTCTCCAGAACCTAAATTTTTTCAGCACCAACATCCAATAATCAAGCTGCATGAGCCATGTTATCAAGAATCTGATCCAATCTCATATTTTAAACCAAATAGTGGACTTAGATGTGATTCCAAAGTCTACTTCTCCTGAGTGAAGCAGCAATCATCTGCTATCTAAAGCCTCATTGAATGATTGGAAGAGTTTGTTAAAAATCTCCTCTAAAAACTATAGTTACTTCACTAAAAGGGATGTTTTTATCCAGAATATCTCTAAAACCACAATCTACAACATTAATGGCATTTTTATGCTGCATTGAAACTTCATCCCAAATAACCACTTTAGTATAAAGCAGCAATTAAGATAAATGTGCTCCTCTTTTAATGTTGACAATGGATATATTGATACATCTGTCTCAACAATGAGATAAGATAAAGCTATTAATCATCAAAAAGTCTAAATAAAACAGACTTCTGCTGAAAACTGTAAGCAAATGACATAGCCAGAACCACTTTGAAAAGCCCTCTCCATATCATGTTAGATTAGCCTTATTGATAGCCTAAATGTTGAGAAATCAGTTTATCAGTATTTTAATCTAATGCACATCCAAATCAATTATGTGACTATAATCAAGTGACATGTGCACCAGAATAAGTCATGTGATTATGATCATGTAACTATGCTCAGGTTTCTGGAGATTAGATGACTTATCTTAAGGAAAGCATCACACCTTGTCAATAAAATAGGCATATCTCAGTGGAAATACATTTGAATCCTTATATATTGAATATTGTTTTGATTGCCTGAACAATCCACATATAATGAAAGTTGTCTAAAGGCATTCTATAGCAAACTGATAGAGGGATCAGTGATTTGATGGGAAAAGCTAAATTTAGTTGTTGAGAAAAATTGAGCAGGCATTAGTAAAATGCTTATATCTTGATGGGAAGGCCACCAAACCCTATTGTGGTTGGTATCACTGAAAAGGTCTAATCAATCCATACATGATAAAAAAGGTCCAGAGAGAATTGAGGGAGATATTAACAATTTATAGAATTATAGTATCAAAAACATTGGAGGACCCTCTTTTGACTAGGAAAATTTATACTGAATTTCTTGGAACTAGAAGATGGAGATTCAATAGCTGAAAAATGGCCCAGAATAACTGAAAAATGTCATGCATTATAGAGAGGAGAAATAATATAAATAGAGGAGAATTTTGTGACATTTAGCAGGTTGCTAATTGCCTATGCTTAGAATCTTCAGGGAGTGAATATCTTAGGCCCAAGGCAGTAGTATACTTCAGGTCATTAGTTTGATATGCTTTTTGGACCTTCTTTTAGTGTAACTAAGGTTGCATTGACTAAAAACCAATAAACTCTATTATTTACCTATATATTTTATAAAAGTACTTTGTGAAGTGTAATTTAGCCTCAGACTTAGTAAAAGCTGGTTCATTTGTGATTGCCTCTATTCAAACTAATCCAAATAACCTAATTATGCATTATTAGCATCTAGAGAACTTGCAAATAAGGCAAAACAGTTACTTAGTATAGCAGGCATCTTGCCAATATGAGCTGAAGTGGGCATATATGCCCCTAAATTAGAATAGCAGAGTTAAGTGAGATACATCAGGCCTAACTACTACTAGAATGATTGAACACCTCCTTGAGGAGGTGTCAGAGGAGCTTGCAGCTCTGAAAGCTAAGGCATCACAATTCAATGGCTATTCTAAGTAGGCCATGAATTTATCAATGAATGATAATGTAGAAGCTGAGAATCAGTACTTAAAAACTGTGTATACTGTAAGATTGCAGTTTGTTGGAAGTTATACTTAGAGGTGACAAAATTCACTACATAGGTATGACTTGAGCACTATGCTGCAGCACATATAGTAGCACTTATTTAATAAGGGCATAATATGCCCTGTGGATTCAGTACAAAATTTACTGAGCTGATTGTTGTATTTACAGTGCAAGGCAGCTAGATAATTAGGGAGATCAATTTCCTAAAGCTAGATATTAGAGAAATGTTTAGCCTGCTACAATCAAGATATAGGAATCAAGCTAATCAAGGCTCTAGCTTGGGCATAGAAAGTCCCTGAAGTAAACATAGTAAGTAATTTTTATATGTCAGCCACAAGGGAAGAATCTCCTTATGTATACATCCACAAATCTGGGATAGACCACTCAGATTTGACTAGGCAAGCTAGTACAGCTTGCAAAGTGAAAAGTGAGATGCAAATGATGCCTTGTATATCAATAACAGAGTCATTGTGTAATTATGCATGTGCAATAGTGACTTCAGAACTCAGAGATATTCTTTTATTAATGATTAGGGCATTATATTCAAAGGCACTAAGCCCATGAACAATATGCATTGTTGCATTGTTGCTCAGGCCCAGGTTTCTCCAGAATCAGGGTAGTGTTACAATTATATTTTAGAAGACTTTCTTGATTGAGATTAATATCAGGTTCTGCTAATCTGAAGGCTCACTCTGTTGAACAGGAACTTAATAGTTGGGTCTTACTAAGAAGAGAGACTCTCATGAAACAAGAGAGTAGGTGCCAGAAATAAGCATCAGAGTTTTAAGTACAGAAAATGGAGGAGAAGTTAGGAAATGATAGATAAGCAGGAGAACTAGAGATGAAGGAAGAAGGTCAGAAAAAAGGAAGAGAAACAAGTAGTATAGAGTAAGCAGGAAAGTAGTATGAAGTCAAGATAAAGAAAAAGAGTTGAGATAGAGTGGAAGGAAGTGAAGGGGAAGAGAACAGAATCAGAGGACAGGTAGAAGAAAAAAAAGAGAGATAGAGTTGGAAGAAATGGGGTTGAATAAATAAGGTAGAAATAAAAGTTACAAAGATGGAGAAAAAAAGAATATGAGTTGAAATGAATTGGAAGCTGGAGTTGAGTTGAGTAAAGTAGAGTTTAAGCAGAGTGAAACAGAGTGAAACAGAGACTTGAGGAACTGAAACAAGTTGAAAAGAGTTAAGAAAGTAGGGAGGAGACAGGACAAGAAAAAAGAGTTAAGAGACAGAAAGGAGATTGATTTAAAAATGATTAGAGTAGAAACAGAGAGATGCAATAATAAGGTAGTGCACCTGTCAATATATGCATGTATGTGTAAAGCAATTGTTGAAAAGAAATAAATAAGAAAAAGAACTCTACCTGAGAATATTTTTATTAACAGGCAGAGTGGATCCTTAGGCTTGTTCTCTTTGGATCTCTCTCTGCCAGCTGTGTGACTGAGCTACAGCCTCCAGAGGTCACCCTTATAGAAACTTGATATGTGGCATTTATGTGTTGCAAATATAAGTAGTGAAAATAATTAAGGTTTGCCACAAAGACTGGCAAATAGCAATTGCCCAGTCTATGATGCTAAAGCAAAGAAAAATAAGTGAGTAACAATCAAAAGGAAAAATATATCTGATAAGCCAAAGTATGACATAAGTAGCTTATAGTCCATAAAAGTCATTGCTCAACATCTCCATTTTTTGTCATTCATAATTAGCCTTCAGTATCCTATTTTGACATATATCAGTATTATTTAGATTTCAACATCAGAGTTTGTAATTGTCACATGGATTAGGTGGTTTGTCTAATATCATGGCTGCCATATAACATTGGCATTTCTATCAGATGTTATGCAATGATGTTAGGTCAACTTCTTACTTGTCCTTGAGCAGCTTCTTTTTATTTCCAAAGACCTCCTATTCTATGCAAACTTTGTTGATATAACATCTTCTTATTAAGCTTCTTCCTTTCTACTGACATGGCACAGGCAGTTATGCACACACTCCTTATCTTATTGCCACCCTTGCCACATCTATGCTACATCTCCAAGCCTGCACTAGCATGCATATGGCAATGCTCACTATCCCAGGCATGTTGCTTGCCTATAGTATGTATGGCATGCACTATGTGAGCACTACCTGATGCTTCTCCAGCAATGCTCCTCTTCTTCTTTCTGCACTTCTCCCAAGCCACACTCATGCTCTTCCTTGCATGCATTGTCACAATGCTGGGCACCACCACCTGTCTCTTTTTCCGCTGCTGCTCCTCTGCCAAGCTGCCCCCCACACTGCTATTGCCTGCATCATCTTTATTCAAGAAACCCCTGCTCCTATCTCCATGGCACTCCTCACTTCCCCTCACCCTCCTTCTCTGTGCACAGCTCTCCTACATGCTTGCTACCACTTTCTGCATTCCTCCTGCCCTTCAGTCATCTAGCCTAGCACTTATGCTTGTAGTCTTGCTTGTTTCTGTCCTGCACCTCTCAGCAACTCATGTTTTCCACATACTTGACACTGCATTCACTGTCCTTGCCATCCTCTTTGTCTGGACTGCATACTATCACCTTTCCCACATTCCCTGCATTACCCCATACTCAACACCCCAGCCCCATCCAGCACTACCTCAGCTCCATTCACCCATCCCCACTTATGCCTCCACCACTGCCCCTGCCTCTGGAAATTAAAAATTGAATGTCAAAAGGATTGAAATGGCATACACAACCAAAATCAAGGCACACTTCTAGAGATGTAAAGGCAACAAATTAGAAGCATCACCAGTTGCAATTCCAAAAACACCAGCTAGAAAAAGTGTAATCTAAGAATATTTTAGGATATAAAATCATGCCTCACATTAAGAGACAGCTTTCTTCCTATCACATCCACCATAATACTCCATGTCATCATGCCAAGAATTAACCAAACATAGAGTGCAAATGCTGTATATTTCATACATGAAGGATGCAGTTCCTACTGCACCTATCCTAATACAGTTATGATACATTGAAGCCAGATATCTAAAGAACATGTGGCAATAAGAAATCTCATGTGCCAACATGATGCACTATAGCAGTCAAACTCACTGTCTACTATCCACCTGGACCTGGTCAAGATATAAAGCTGCCACTGATACCTCCTATATTGATTCTTCATAATAATTAAACAGTACATTAATAGCTGGGTAGTTGGTGAAAAAGAAATTTGGATTACTCTTTCTGTATGAATTTGTTGATGGCAAATTCAAATGATGATTCTCATTCACACAGAATGTAACATACTAAGAGGCCATATGCACAGCTATAGTTTTTATTGGAGTAGGTTGACCCATCTCTTTGGGATCCTATATCTGCCACATATTCAAAGATTTTCTCATTGTTTGACTCTTGAAAGTTCATTTTGATGGCAAAGAAGAGATAATTATATGGATGGGCAGCATACAATTCCTTCAAAGCTTTTCAGCATATTGTGTGACAATAGGCCCTGAGTTATGTTATCATATATGCATCATCACCATTTCTGTATATTGTTATTCAATCAACCTGCTGTGGATGTTTCAAGCTGAAGCAATATTCAGATTGGCCTCTAAATATTCTGCACAGAATGCTTCTTGATATGTGACCTTCAAACCTTTGCACCATTCAAACATATGTCATCACATATTATAAATTACAAAGAGATGCCAGATGGGCTTGCTATTATCTGCTTGAGAGACAGCACTACTTGGGACCAGCTGACATACTTGTTGGGCAGCCACTGGGGCCACTCTATTACTCATCTTGCTGGGCTATGAAAAAGTTTGTGCTTTACCATTCTACTTCACTTTAATCCAGAAAGTTGTGTGTTAGACATTCCCAGAATTGCAAGTCATGTAGTCCAAATACTTGACATTCTGCTTTATGTTATATAGGTACACAAAATTAGTAAAGTCATTCCTTTTTGATCAATACTTCATGTGGTGATGCATTTATTTGGAGATATAGTCAGCATTGTCTAATTTTACAACAAGGACAATGGTTTTGGAATGCCTTTGGTCAATGAATGAGTAGGCAATGCTCCACCACACCACTCTTCTTCCAGTGCAAAACCATGATACATAATGTTGGCTCTGCAATCACACTTGAATCTTTCTAGCAAGCCAATTTCTTCTGATATTGCACAAGTACTTCTTCCAACTGTTCCTGCTCCATCTTCACTGTTTCAAGGCAGAAAAGATATTTTGTTGCAACTTAATAAATATTTTGATCCTCAACAATCTTCATTAAAAAGAAAAGTACAGCTATGTTTTGTGCTGTATGGCTTAGGTGGAGCAGGAAAGACACAAATTGCACAGCAATTTTGCAAAGAATTTGGAGATAGATATGAAACAATTGTATTTTTCCACCAAGTTATAGTCTGAATTTGCTTGGCCAGATTTTCTTCCATCTATATGATAGATGCAAGCTCTAGAGCATCCATTGAGCAGTTTCTGACTCTACTCACTCAAAGTGCTAAATTGGCTGATACCACACCTACTGCTGCTCTAACATGGCTTTGCTATCAAAAAGAAGAATGGCTGATGATTTTTGATAATGCTGATGATCCTGATGTAAACCTACAAGAATTCTTTCCAAGTTGTAGTCATGGAAATATTCTCATAACAAGTAGAAATGAAGCATCTAGAATTTATTCACCTATGAATCATCAAATTGGAGAAATGTCACTTGAAGACTCATTAGCAGTTTTTTATGCAGCTAGTCATAGAGAAAAAAATGAATATGCAAAGGAGCTTATTCAAGAATTAGGCTATCTAGCATTGGCTATTGTTCAAGCAGGAAGCTATCTTTGTTACAATGAATACATTGAAGTGAAGCAATACCTTGAAAATTATAGAAAAGATAAGCTAAGATATTTAAAAGACCAAACAAAGCAGAAAGTAGATAACTACCAACTTTCTGTTATTGCAACATGGAATCTGAGTTATCAAAAGCTGGATGAAAGAGCAAAAGCACTTCTTACATTATGTAGTGTGCTACATAATTCCAAGATACCAGTGTCAATCTTTGAAAGAGCTTGGAGAAATCTTTCTGTTTCTTGTAAAGTAGAGACACAAGAAATGAAGACTCAACAATCACAAAATTTTTTTAAAAAATTTGTAATAAAGAACAAAATGTGGAGTAATTCATCTAAGACTTGTAAAGTAGACACTCAGGAATTACAAAAGTTTCTTGTAAGGTTTGTAATAAATGGCAAAGACTGGAGTGACAAACTAGTGGAAGAAGCAGTTAACATGCTTAGGTCTTATTCACTTGTGGAGATAAAAGAAAAAGGAGTGATGCTCTTAGACATTCATTCATTAGTTCATGAGTGGGCTTTGAATTCATTATCTAAAGAAGAGCAAAAAAGAGCTAAACAATGTGGGCAACAGCTATTTTATTGTTTAAGTAATAAGACATTGAATTATAATGATGCAGCACAATTGGTGCTTTATATACAGGCATTAATGAGTGGTCTGAATTATAAATGTGATAATTACAAATTGGCAAAGAGACTAAGTAGGATTTGTATTGTTGCATACTTGTGGAGTAGTGCAGAACAACTTCAGCAGCAAGTACTTGACAGCTATCAAGAGATTCTAGGAAACAGGCATACCAAGACTATTCAAGCTATGTCTAATCTTGGAGCAATATTTTTGAGAAATAGAAAGCTGGAGGAGACTGAGAGACTTGATAAAGAAGTGTTTAAAATTAGACAAAAAGATTTTGGAAACAATCATCCAGATACTATTCAAGCTATGTCTAACCTTGGAGCAACATTTTGGAAAAGTGGAAAACTGGAAGAGGCTGAGGTGCTTATAAAAGATGTGCTTAAGCTAAGACAAGAAGCATTTGGAAACAATCATATAACTACTATTCAAGCCATGTCTGACCTTGGAGGAATACTTAGAAAAAGTGGAAATTTAAAGGAGGCTGAGAAGCTTGGAGAGGAAGTGCTCAAAATTAAACAAAAAGCTTTGGAAAACAATCATGCAGATACTATTCAAGCTATGTCTAACCATGGAATAACACTTAGTAAAAGTAGAAAATACAAGGAGGCTGAGAAGCTTGAGAAAGAGGTGCTTAAAATTAGGCAAGAAACTTTTGGAAAAAATCATCCAGATACTATTCAAGCTATGTCTAACCTTGGAGCAACACTTAGTAAAAGTAGAAAATTCAAGGAGGCTGAGAAGCTTGAGAAAGAAGTGCTCAAAATTAGACAAGAAACTTTTGGAAAAAATCATCCAGATACTATTCAAGCTATGTCTAACCTTGGAGTAACACTTAGCAAGAGTGGAAAATTTCAAGAGGCTGAAGTGCTTATGAAAAAAGTGCTCAAGCTTAGACAAGAAGCTTTTGGAAACAATCATATAGATACTATTAAAGCTATGTCTAACCTTGCAATAACATTTAGAAACAAGGGAAAATTTCAGAAAGCTGAGAAGCTTGAGAAAGAAGTGCTCAAAATTATGCAAGAAATTTTTGGAAATAATCATCCAGATACTATTCAAGCTATATCTAACCTTGGAGCAACATTTTGGAGAAGTGGAAAATTGAAAGAGGCTGAGGTGCTTATAAAAGATGTGCTCAAGCTGAGACAAGAAGCTTTTGGAAACAATCATCCAGATACTATTCAAGCTATGTCTAACCTTGGAATGACATTTAGAAATAGTGGAAAATTCCAGAAGGCTGAGAAGCTTGAGAAAGAAGTGCTCAAAATTAGACAAGAAACTTTTGGAAAAAATCATCCAGATACTATTCAAGCTATATCTAACCTTGGAGCAACATTTTGTAGAAGTGGAAATTTTATGAAGGCTCAGAAGTTTGAGAAAGAAGTGCTTAAAGTTAGACAAAAAGCTTTTGGAAATAATCATCCAGATACTATTCAAGCTATGTCTAATCTTGGAATAACATTTAGAAACAGTGGAAAATTCCAAAAGGCTGAGAAGCTTGAGAAAGAAGTGCTTAAAATTATGCAAGAAGCTTTTGGAAACAATCATCCAAATACTATTCAAGCTATGTTTAACCTTGGAGCAACATTTTGTAGAAGTGGAAAACTGGAAGAGGCTAAAGTGCTTATAAAAGATATGCTCAAGCTGAGACAAGAAGCTTTTGAAAACAATCATCCAGATACTATTCAAGCTATGTCTAACTTTCAAGCAATGTTTTAAAGAAGTGAAAAACTGGATGAGGCTGAAGTGCTTGAAAAAGAAGTGTTCAAGATTAAAACACTTGAGAAAGGTGAAAATCTGGATCAAGCTGAGAAGCTTAAGAAAAATGCATTCAAACCTTGAGAAGAAGGTTTTTAAAGCATAAAAACTCATTCTTTATATTGAATATATCTTTAAATAACTGAAATAAAGTTAATATTTAAATATTAAAACTATAAATAGGCTATAATAAATTGTTAGAAATGTTCTATATATTATACCATGAGTTAGAATAGTTTATTGACTTGACTATAGTAGTTAATGGTGATAAGTATTATTGTTATATATTCCCTCTCATCAGACCATTATATGGCTTATAATTCCAAGTAAAAGGTAAAATATTTTAAAAAAGCAATAAAAAGTGGAAACTAGTGTTTTATACTTCAATCAACTTGTTTACACAAATTATAAGTTGATGGCAGTGCTATTAGCATCAATTTAGTATTATTACACTATTGCAGAGCAGGCTGTAAAAGCATATATTTAGTTATACTTGCATAGCCACTCTCCAGTTTTCTTTTCTTTACAATTATTTCTATACTTGTATAGTTACTATTCTCTTTATAAGACTGTATTTGATGCATTTAGTCTATTTAAAAAATCAAAAACTCATCAAAATCTGTAATACTAGCATACACACCTCAATAAAACACAAATATTTCAACAAGAATATATGTAAACCAATATATTAATGTGAAATTAGGTTATTTGGATTATTTCAATAAAAGCAATTACAAATAAACCAGCTTTCACTAAGTTCTGAGGCAAAATTACACTTTACAAAGTACTTTTATGAAATATATAGGTGGATAATAGAGTTTATTGATTTTTCAATCAATGCAACCTCAGTTACACTAAAAGAAGGTTCAAAAAGCATATTAAACTATTGATCTGAAGTATACTATTGCCTTAGGCCTAAGATATTCACTTTCTGAGGATTCTAAGCATGAGCAATCAGCAATCTGCTAAATGTCACAGAATCCCCCTCTATTTATGTTATTTCTCCTCTCTGTGATATATAATATTTTTCAGTCATTTTGAGTCATTTTCTGGCCATTAGGCCCTTATTTTCTGGTTTTAAGAGACTTGGTATAAATTTTTCTGGCTAAAAGAGAGTCCTTCAATGTTTTTGGTGCTCTAATTCTGTAAATCATTAATATCTCCCTCAATTCTTCCTTAAATGCTTTTAGATCTTTTTTATCATGTGCAAATCAATCAGATCTTTCTAGTAAAACCAGACATAATAGGCTTCAATGGCCTTCTCATTGGGATATGAGCATTTTACTGACACCTATTCAATTTTCCTCAACAACAAAATTTAGCTTTTCCCATCAAATTACTGATCTTTCTATCAGTTTGCTATAAAATGCCTTTGGACAACTTCCATTGTGTGCACATTGATTAGATAACCAAAATAATATTCAATATATAAAGGTTCACATATATTTCTGCTAAAATATGCTCATTTTATTATTAAAATGTGATGCTAAATTGATGGCCTTGCACAGCCACAACCCCATTTAGCAGTAGATTATCTTATCAGTTGATGCAATTAAATCTTTGATGATGCCATCAGATCTCATCAGATCCCATTAGATCTGTAGTGATTGCCTTAATTTGTCATTAGTGCACTAATCAACAGCTCTATTGAGAATGCTCAATGTTTACATAAGATAAATCACCTGATCTCCAGAACCTAAGCATAGTCACATGATTATAGTCACATGATAAAATTGGGTGTGCATTGAATAAAAA
This sequence comes from Termitomyces heimii, assembly GCA_003313675.1. Taxonomy (NCBI): domain Eukaryota; kingdom Fungi; phylum Basidiomycota; class Agaricomycetes; order Agaricales; family Lyophyllaceae; genus Termitomyces; species Termitomyces heimii. Next base: position 23,720 of record QLON01000685.1, read on the forward strand.
TACTGATAAGCTAATTTCTCAGTATTTAAGCTATTAATAAAACTGATCTAACTTGGGTTAAAGAAGGAATTTTAAGGTGATTCTGGCTATGTCATTTATCTACAGTTTTCAGCAGAAGTCTGTTTTTATTCAGACTTTTTGATAATCAATAGCTTTGTCATGTCTCACAGTTTGAAACTGATATATCAATATATTAAGTATTATTAGGATTGCTTACTCATTTTAATAAAATGAAAGCTGTTTAAGAGCAATCTATGATAAACTGATAGAAGAAGTCAGTGATTTAATAGAAAAAAGCTAAATTCAGCTACTAGTGAAATTGGGCAGGCTTTAGTAAAATGCTGATAGCTCAACAAGAAAGAAAGTAAATTTTATTATATTTAGTATCTTTTATATCTTTAGAAATATCCAATGAATTTGCACTTACTAGCAAAGGTCCAAAGGCATTTAAAGGAGAGCTAAAAAAGATATTGATAATTTATAGAATTAGAGCAATAAAATCAATTAAAGAACAACTCTAAGTTATGTAAATTTAGCTTAAGCCTCTTGAAACCAGGGAATAAGTGTGTAGAAAAAGGGCTTTAATAGTTAGAAAAAGTTATGCATTATACTGGAGGAGAAAAAAACATAAATAGAAGAGAACTCTGTGATAAAGGGCAAGAAACTAATTGCCCATGCTCAGAATTTCTAAAAAGTGAAGATTTTAGGTTCAAGGCAATAGTTTACTTCAGGTTATCAGTTTTATATGCTATTTAAGCCTTTATTTAGTGCAACTAAAGTTACATTAAGTAAAAATCAATAAATTTTATTATTACTAATTCTATTTTAAAAGTGTTTGTAGAGTGTAATATTAGCTTCAAAGCTAGTAAAAAAAGTTCATTTGTGATTGCCTTTATTCAGCCTAATCTAAATATTTTAATTTTGCATTATTGTTAGGGAAGTGCTTGCCCAATAGTTGGAGGACCTTATAAATAAGAATATGTATGCATTCTTGATTGTAAAAGGTTGGCTTATATTAGTATCAGGTCCTGCTAACTTAGGAACTTACTTTGTTGAGCAGGAACCTACTAGTTGGATCTAAAGGAAAAAAATACACATTATAAGATTAAAAGAAGTTGAACTAGAAAGGTAAACTAGAAATATTGAGACTAAAGTATAATGATGAGCTTGAGGCCAGGCTCACCACTATTTAGTATTATTTAGCATAGGTTTTCTTAGCAACTAATTAAATAGTTACTGCTAAAAGATGTTAAAATCATGTAATTAATTATTTGTTAAATCATAAAATATGGGAATACTTAGCCACCAACAGCAATAGAATTAAATTCATCAGTTAGATTACAAAGCTACCTAATGCACATGCTAAGTGGCTTGGCAACTGCTAACCAACATTTGATGAATGTTTTATGGTGATGATTTGATATTTTTGTTGATTGATTAATTGTTATGCATAGACCTTATTAATTTTTAGTTTAATTCATAGTAAATTCATTACTTTTTTGACTTTGCTGCTCATTTACAACTTTACTTTAAATCCTTATTAACAGAGTCTTTATTCTTTTACTCTAAATACTGTATTTATCAATTTAGTAAAGACATTGAATTAAATTCTCCTTGTACTTCAGAGTTTAGATTTTAATTAAGCACACTTAAGTATATAGTGCTAAAGTCACTAAGTTATTTCTATCTCTTACTAATTTATTGCTACTATTTAAGTAGTACCTTGCATCTATGTACTAAACTTATACTAGTAACTTTTATTACTAACTTGCTAAGCACTAATAGCAAGGCAAACCTTTGCTTTTTCAACATATTAAGCTCTTATTTCTTACTTCATACTTTTTACTACCCATTTATTACCACACCTTTGTATATTTTTGGAAACTGCTCAGTAATTTCATTAGCATGCCTAAATACCAACTTTTACTATTTCCACTAAGTTGACATTTCTATTGCTAGCACTCAGCTACTTTTAAACATTATCAACAGATTACAAAAATACTCATCTTATGTACTTAACAAGTGTCTTAGGCAATAGAAACAATTATACTGTGTAGGTAATCATTTAGAGCAGCTTATATAGAATATTAGATGTAATTATCCTAAAGTAGGACATTGTGGCATAGCAAAGCAGAGTTGTTCTAAAAAAGCATTAAAGAAGAGAAGGAGTATATTTGGGGATATTTGGTAATGTTAGTAATTAGATCAGTGATGCCAAAAATCAAATGAAGAAAAAGTGGGGTAGATAGAGGCTTATTCTGGAGAATATAAATAAGTCATAATAATATAGCTAATAGAAGAAGATTTAAAGTATAATAATAAATACAAAATAAGTAAAATCAATAAGGTGCTGACTTGGCAAGAAAAAATCCAAAAAGAGAAAGTTTAGGAAGCCAGTTTAAGGTCTAGTCATGTAATTATTAAAGTGTGACATTATTATATTGTATAGCTAATATTACAGTTACATTATGTTATAATTACAAAGTTTTCAAATCTTGAGGCTATAGAAAAATAATAATATTTGACAAGGGCTTAGATAAAGTTTTTATTAAAAGTTATTATTTTTTTAGAGCTATTTAAGAAGCTAAATCATATAATCTAGTCAATAAGGAGTTAGTTTCCATAGTTCAGCCAGTGAGGAGTTTGAAAGGAATATAAGCTGAATAACCTCTAAAAGAGTGGTTTCTTAACAGTTATTGCTTTTTAAATATAGAATTGCTGAGTGTGAGCAAGTTAAAGGAGATATATAGAAAGGATGGGTCATCTTAGTAGAAGGGAGAATTAGAATGCCTAATAGGTTTCCTCTACCTAGGAAACTAGCTAATATATCACTCCATGATAAAATAGTTCAGTTACATAATAAACAAGTAAGCTTATACTTTGAATAGTTAATAAATGACACTCCAGAAGTTTCTACTTACTCTGCCTATGTAAATGCTACTAGAGACACCAGAGATGATATGTTAGAGAGGATCCAGCATAGTGATTTTAATAGACTTGGAGAGCTGGAGAAAAACTTCAATAAGATGGCTGATTTACTCTCAGTATTGATCAACACTAGAAGAACAATCAATCTTAAAGAAGTACAACAAAACAACTCTAAGGATTTTTAGAGGGCTCAAGGAAGGTAACAAGGAAAGAGACACCTCTACTCAGAGTGCCTTTGCTACCTGAGAGATTACTTGAAAAACCCTGGAAAGAAAAAGTGACTTTGGTAACATCATTAAAAGTTGCACCAAAACTGAATCTACCTTTTGAGAAGGTGCCAGCCCTCAATAAGAATCATAGAATAGCTGTGCAGAATATAATTGGGAGTTTTCTTTAAGGAACTAAGAGAGATTTGAATGATGGAGTTATAGAGAAATTATAGAAGTTACCAGTGCCCTTAACAATTAAAGAGTTATTAGAACTAGCACTTAGTCTAAAGGAAGCAATGATACAAAAGTTGTCTTTTCCAGTTGATGCTAAGTCTAAAAACTCCAAGATTCTAAGGACTGCTATCTATATACAGACTGCTAGAGATTGGAGACCCACTAAGAGAGTAGATATTAATGATCTGCCAGTGGCAACTTATTTTATTACAGATAGGATATAAACTGGTTTACCTACTGGAGCTATTGTACACCAAGATTGTATGGCTACTTACTTAGAAAATATTCCTCCAGGAGAGAAGCCAGTAGTAGTTTATATAGCTAGGGAGTTGCAGGTCCTAAAGTCCTTAAATTCTTTTATTAATAGAAAAGAAAAAGTAGAGGCAATACTAGATAGTGATTCTCAAATAGTCTATATAGCATTGAGGGAAGCTCTGTGCTTAGGATTGGCTTGGGACCCAGATATAAAGTTGAAGATGGAAAGTGCCAATCAGCAAGTAAATGAGTTAGTTAGTCTAGCCAGAAATATATTATTTACTTTTTGCAGATGGGTTTACAATCTATTTACAAGTGCATGTTTTTGAGAAACCAGCTTATACTGTCTTATTAGGTTATCCTTTTGATACTTTGACAAAAAGCAACATTCAAAACTTGCAGGATAGAAGTGCAATCATCACCATTCATAATCTAAATACTAGATACCAGACAGCCTTGCCTACTATTGAAAGAGGAAAAGTGCCAAAAGTGGATGTTGATGATGAGTTAAAATTTTGAGTCTCAATAATCTGGTTAAAGATTAGGGAGAAGTAGCAGTGAGTCTAGATGAGACTGAGGAAGGAAAGTTAGTAGTAACTGGATATTCTATGGAACATAGAAAATTTACTCAAGAAGAGTTAAGAGATGTGTATCTACATACTTTCTTAGCTACTAAGAAGTGTGGAGAGAAGAAGAGTAGAATACTGTCTGCATATCTAAGTGAACAAGTGTCCCAGATACCAGATACTGTTAGAGAGAGGTTAGAAGAGAACCTACAGTCAAAAGCAGGCATGGGGGAAATTGCCTAAGTATTTTTAAAGAAATTCAAATCTGTGGCTAGAAAGATTAAACTAGTGTTAGAGACTTTACCTAAAGAGTTTAGAATTGAGAGGTGTATTACTGGAGATCCACTGGCAGATATGCCTAAGTTGAATCCAAATCCACTAGATTTTGAACCAATAGGGAAGTATATAGTTGAGTGTAAAGATATCATTGATCAACCACATGATGATGGCTTCTTGTAGCCAGAAGAAATGAAAGCTGTCCATCATCTGATGATATTACAGAATAAGGCTTTTACATGGGATAATTCTCAAAGAGGAAGGCTCAAGGAGGAGTTTTTCCCTCCTATAGTAATGCCAGTAATATCTCATATTCTCTAAGTGTTGAAGAATATTCTTATTGCTCCAGGACTTTGTGATAAGATCTGTAAGCTGATAAAGCAGAAGATTGAGGCAGGAGTCTATAAACCTTCTAATTCTTCATACTGCTCTCAGTGGTTTACAGTATTGAAGAAGGATGGTGAGAGTTTGAGGATAGTCCACAGTTTAGAACCTCTCAACAAAGTCACTATTGCTTACTCAGGTTTGTCTTCAGCAATTGAGGAGCTGGCTAGTCACTTTGTAGGATGTGCTTGTGGAGGTATCTTTAATTTATATATGGGATATAATGAAAGAGTGTTGAATATAAGCTTAAAAGATTACATCACCTTCCAAACACCTTTTGGTGCTCTAAGATTGGTCACTCTCCCAATGGGCTGGACTAATTCAGTATTTATCTTCTGTGATGATATTACTTTTATTTTGAAGGATGAGATATCACATGTTACTTGGCTATATATTGATGATGTACTAATTAAAGGTCCATCTCATAGATATAAGCTACTAGATGGCAGTTAGGAAGTTATTCCAAAAAATCCAGGCATTAGGAGATTTGTATAGAAACACTTGCACAATGTGAACAGAGTGTTATAAAGAATCAAATATGCAAGAGGAACTTTCTCTGGAAAGAAGTCAGTAGTTTGTGTAGATGAGATTGTAATAGTTGGACATAGATGTTCTTATGCAGGTCAGAAACTAGAGACCAAATGGTTTGCTACTGTTATGAGCTGGGGAGACTGTAGAGATATATCAGAAGTATGCTTATTCTTAGAGACATGTGGTACTTTTAGAATGTTCATTAAGGATTATATTAAGATTGCTGCATCTATTAATAAATTGATACAAGCTAAAGTGCCATTTGTGTGTAATTAATAGCTTTGTCTTGTTTCAATAACTTAAGATTCTTCCTATATATTCCAGAGTGTCTTAGGCACTGGAAATGATTGAGCAGTGGCAAGATTGTGTAGCACAATGATTGTGCAGTGGTTAAATTCCACAAAGAGATTATCTGAGGCATCTTATGTAATATATTAAGAGTAATTGTTATATAGCATGATGTGGAAAACTAAAGCTATTCTAAAGAGCATTAGAGTTACAGTCTGTTTAATAATACTTGATGATCTCAGTGATTGGATCAGTGATGTTGGAAAACAGATAAATATATGTAATTTTACTTTAGAGAATATGCATGAGTTGAAATAACTAGCCATTGTATTTAAACATAGTTTTTGAAGTATGAAAATGCTTTAAAACCCCAGCAATAGAAACAACAGTTCTATCTTCCTTGCATTGGGAAGGAAGTTGAGTTAGAGCCTTTTACAGAAGCTCTAGAGCAACCACTAGTGTTGAGAAATGCATTTCTCAAGTCTAGCTGACTGGTTTGCAAAGTTTGCATAGCAGTTTGAATGCTGCCAACTTGCTTGTCAATTATTATTATAGAGTCTTATAGCAGAGCCATCTTTTCCTCAACCTGCTCTTCTTTGATATGCATAAAAGAGGTCCCTGCTCTCTCTAGGCTAGTGTTTTTAGAACTTCTCACAGAGGCTCCATCTATAAGGGCAGTTACTACTTTGAATACCTCAGACAAATTATATTTATTATCTTTGTGCTTCAAGTGAGCTGAATTCCTATAGTGGCCATATCTGTTGACAAGTCTCTCCTCTATCATATCTGCAAAAGCTGGTGTAAAATACCCAAGGAATTTATCCACAAGAGACCTATTTCCTATAACTTGCTCCAACTTTTTAGTCTTAGCTCTATATTTTTTAATAAGAGAATGTATCTCTATTGTATCATTTCTGCTCAGATGAGCATGCTCTCTACAGATGTAATCTAGATTAGCAATACTATCTGAATCATCAACTGCCTCTGGATAAGATTTATGGATTTCTTTTATAAAGTTATTTCAAGAACCTTCATTATAAGAGTCAAAACTAAGCTAGTTTTGTTTTGTTTGTGTATCCACATACTCCAGAATCCTCTTCTCTTCCTCCTTCACATCCTGCACATTAGCCTGCTCAAATAGAGAATTTATCTTTTGTATAAACCTCCTAACCTCAGTGAATTCAGTATATCTAAACTTGGGTGCATTCCTGCTATTTAGCAAAGGCATCCTGTACCTCAAAGTTTGGTCTATGTTATTAGTGAAACTGGTTGAGTTTATAATAGTGAATAAGAGTGATGATTGGCTAAAAGCTCTCCTTTCAGAATAATGTTTTGTTTTTCTAAGTAGAATTTCTGAATCAAGCAATTGAGTAATTGTGCTTTGACTACTGCTATTAGCACAAGTCTTCCTTTTTCCTGATTTGAAAGCAATAGTTTTGGGGGGACTCTAGATAGAGATCCAAAAGTACTAGATTTGTGCAATAAAGCCCCTCACAGTGGGCTCCAGATGATGTAAAATTAGGTTATTTGGATCAGTCTAAATAGAGGCAATTACAAATGAACCAGCTTTCACTAAGTTCTGGGGCTAAATTACACTTCATAAAGTACTTTTATAAAATATATGGATGAGTAATAGAGTTTATTGAGTTTTTAGTCAATGCAACCTTAGTCACACCAAAAGAAGGTCTAAAAAGCATATCAAACTATTGATCTGAAGTTATCATTGCCTTGAACCTAAGATATCCACTCTCTGAGGATTCTGAGCATAGGCAATCAGCAACTTGCTAAATGTCATAGAATCCTCCTCTATTTATATTATTTTCCCTCCCTGTGATGCATAATATTTTCTAATTATTTTGAGTCATTTTTTAGTTATTGGGCCTTCATTTTCTGGTCTCAAGAGACTTGGTATAAATTTTCCTAGCTAAGAGAGGGTCCTCCAATGTTTTTAGTGCTCTAATTCTGTAAGTCATTAATAGCTTCTTCAATTCTTCTTCAAATGCCTCCAGACCTTTTTCATCAGGTGCAGATTGATTAGACTTTCCCAGCAATTTCAAGCACAATAGGATTCAGTGGCCTTCTCATTGAGATATAAGCATTTTACTGATATCTGCTCAATTTTCCTCAACAACTAAATTTAGCTTTTCCCATCAAATCACTGATTCCTCTATTAGTTTGCCACAAAATGCCTTTGGACAACTTTCATTGTGTGTAGATCAATCAGGCAATCAAAATGATACCCAATATATAAGAGTAGTCTCACTGAGATATGCCTATTTTATTGTCAAGAGATAATGCTAAATTGGTGGCCTTGCACAGCCACAACCCCATTTAGCAGTAGATTATCTTATCAGTTAATGCAATCATATCTCTGATGATGCTATTAAATGCTATCAGATCTCATTAGTCCCCATCAGATCCCATTAGATCTGCAGTAATTGCCTTAATTTGTTATCAATGCATTAACTAACAGCTTTGTCAAGAATACTCAATATTTATATAAGATAAATTACCTAATTTCCAAAACCTGAGCAGGGTTACATGATTATAGTCACATAATAGAATTGAGTGTGCATTGGATCAAAATACTAATAAGCTAATTTCTTGACATCTAGGCCACTGATAAGGCCAATCTAATCTAAGTTAGAGAGAGAATTATAAGGTGGATCTCACTATGTCATTTGCTTATAGTTTTCAGTAGAAGTCTATATTTATTTAGACTTTTTGATGATCAATAGCTTTATCATATTTTACAGTTTAAGACTGATGTATTAATATATAAAGATACTAAGTTATGAAGAATAAGCAGTATGCATAATGTATAACTATAAAGACTCTATAGAATACATATTTCTAAAATGTAATGCCTTAGGCCAATAGACTATATAGTGAGCAATTAGAGAATGGTAGAAGATAAAAAATAGAATTTAGCAGAAGCCTAATTTAAGAGATATAATGGGGAGCAGGGTGATGAGATAGAAGTTCCAGAATGGAAGAATACTAAAAGGAAATATAAGGCTTTATAAAAGACTGATAATAAAAGCTACAATAATAATATAGTCCTTAAGGTATAAGCTAGTGATAGCTGATGAAAATAGATAGGGAGGCAACCAATTAATAGATGAGGTAATTGTTGGCATCATCTTAGGGCAACTAATGGCTAGGCTTAGGTTAGACTGCCTCCTAGCAATAAAGACTAAATACAAAAAGAATAAAATAAATGTATAAAATAAATGTAGGAATAATAAAGAAGATATAGAAGAACTTATTAATTAATAAAGATAATTTGCTGAAAGAATGGCCTAAGTAAGCTGAGGTTCCAGTGGGTATGTATAACTCCATATCCAGTGAGGCCATAGGCTCCCTAATAAATAGCATGAAGTTCCACACTATTTTATACTATGAGTGTGCATAAAATATTTTCTTAGAGTAGATATCTTACAAGTTAATAAATCATCTATATTATAGTGGGCAAGATAAGCTAATCCTGAAGAGCACAGTTGTTAATTGTTGAATGCTGCTATAAAAGGCAACACTCCTCTAAAAAAAAAAAGTCCTTGTCAAAAGTTATTATTTTTATAAAGCCAATAAAGAGGCCAAATGCAATAATTCAGCTAATAAAGAGTTGGATAAAAGTGGCAAAAAAGCAGATGAATCAAAATGAAATAATGTAAAATTAAATAAACTCTAGAAGAGTGGTTCTTTGATAGTCATTGCTATTAAAAGTGCTTTTGTACTTTAGAAACTTTATTTAAATACAATGAAATTTCAATAATTAAGAATGCATATATATTTCATTAAACTCTTAGAGATTAATAACTTCAACTCACTCATAAACTATAAGTGGCTCTTTTATAATAAGCAAGCCAGATTTAAATATCTAACTAATTTACTCAAGGCAGCAATTTGTGGTGTGAGGGTACCACCATTTATAATAATGTCCTCATTTCTAAAAGAATCTAATCTATTCTTTATTTACTCCAAAACTAAGGAAAAGTCCACTAATATAGCTTTTCTATCAATGAAGTACTATCTGCTAGTACTAATCTTCATAAAGTACTTTCAGTGCCTCAACCATTATGTGCTGCTGAAAACTTTAGTCCAGTTTTAATAGGCAAAATAATACCTAGTGAAGCAGTAGCCAATTATATTGTATCTAAAATTATAGCAGTTCAAATAAATCTATCTATTAAAACTATTAGGGAATCACTTATTTGGAGGTCCCTGAGCCCATGTTTTCTTCCAATTTTCAGGCCTTTTTACTCTAATTCATCCATCATTAAGCACTTTCATTGAACTCTTCATTAGCTAAACTATAGAAATAAATTTTTTTATTGGTTAAGAGCTAATGCCAATGTGACCTTGACCATGATATCAGTCACATCAGTTACACAGTATGACAATGTCACACTGTGATGTTATGGTGTGACATCACATGTAACAGATACATAACTCAACCTTGAAATATTTTTTATTAATGGACAAAGTGAATTCTTAGACTTGTTCTTTTTAAATTTTTCTCTGCCAGCTGTATAACTGAGCCACAGCCTCTAGAGATCACCCTTACAAAGACTGCCACTACTACTACAGCCAATGCTCTGCATTGAAATAAAATAAATATAAAAGTAAGAGTAAAGTAAAATCAAAATATAAAAGGCTTATAAATTAGGATAAAATAAATATAAAGGCAGGAGTGAAAAAGGTGTGGAAGGCTCATAAAATCCTTCATCTGTTGGGCAAGTTCTTCTTAGATAGGCTATCAGGTCTCACTAATATAGAGGCTTACTTTATTAAATTTGGGTTCTATAGAAAAGAAACACACTATCAACTAAGGAGAGTTGTTTTAGATGATTAGCATAAGAAAAGAAACTAGGAGTGAAAATAAAATCAGAGATAAAATAAGTAGAATAGAATAAGTAGTAAAAAAAATAAATGGAGATAAAATAGAGATTTAGAAATAGAAATAAGAGAAAAGATAAAAAGACTAGAAAAGTAATAAAAGTAAGGTGAAAAAGAAGTAAACAGAGTCAATACAAAGGAAGAAGAATCAAGATAGAGTAAAAAAATGAAGGAAAGAGACAATAAATAAAACTAGAAAAAAAATAATAAAGGAAAGAAAAAGATAGAGTTAAATTAGAGATATTTAAAGAAGTCAAAGCTAAGTCACATTAGGTTAAGAGAAATAAAGATGAAAACTTGAGAAAAACTTGAGCAGAGAGAAAAACATGAGCAGAGAGAGAGAGACAAAATAAGGCAGATATAAAAATTAATGAGAAAAAAAAAGTTGAAGAGAAAATGGATAAATTTAGAAATAAATAGAAAGAGAATAAAGAACTAGTAAGAAAGATAAGAAATAAGAGAGACAGACTGAAACTAAAACTATATTGAGTGCAATATCAAGACTACTATACTAATTACTTGATGTTTTTTCTATATACCTACTTAAATGGCAGAAATGATCTTGTGCTAGAGATGATTGAGCAATGGCAAGATTGAATAGTGGAATGATTATGCAAAATTTAGATTTTGCAAGGTAATTATTTAAAGCAGCTTATGTGAAGTGTTAGAAGTGATTATTTTGTAGCAAGGTGTAGGAAATTGAAGTTATCCTAGAGGTATCAAGATTGTTATTTATCTAAAAATGCTCAGTAATTTTAGTAATCAAATCAGTGATGTTAGAGATTGAAAGAGAAAAAAGTGAGGATAAAGATGGTCTTATTCTGAAGAGTGTGAATAAGTTGTAATATAAGCATTGATTTACACCCCAATATTGATTGATAAGATAAAATACTAGTTTTTACTTCTTTTGACCTTTTTATTGCTTTTTTTATATTTAATCTTGCACTTGCATTATAAAATCTATTATAGTTTCATGAAAGAGAGTATTAACAATAATAATTATTACTATCATACTTCAGTAAAGTACATAATAATAATATTTATTATTTATATACTATATTATTTAATTATCTTGCTGCTTTATACTAAGAATATTTTTATATAACCTCAATTGTTTTTTTGATATATACTTACTGCTGTAGTTAGGTTAATAAACTGATTTGAACTTATAATACAGCATATAAAACATTTGTAAATATCAATTATAGATTGCTTGTGGCCTTAATATCTAATTATTGATTTATATTATAAAGGAGGTCTATATTCAAATTTTACAATGTTACTCAATATAGATAATGAGCTTTCATTTTTTAAAAACCTTTTTCTTAAGCTTTGAATGCATCTTTCTTAAGCTTCTCAGCCTGATTTATTTATATACTTTTATAAAGTGTTTTAATCTTAAAGACTTCTTTTTTAAGCTTTTTAGCCTCCTTCAGTTTTTTACTTTTATAAAATGTTATTTCAAGGTTGAAAACATAGCTTGAATAGTATTTAAATGATTATTTTCAAAAGCTTCTTATTTAATCTTGAGTACTTTTTTTTCAAGCTTCTCAGCTTGTATGTAAGTATTAAAATTGTTGAATATACATTTTTTTAAATTATTTTAGGTGCAAAAATAAGTAAATTCATACTTTTTTATCAAAATTTTGAGATCACAGTTACATTATATGCATTTTATCATGTGATGTATTATACATAGCTGGACAATTCAAAGTTAGCCTTATTTGTCAGCCTTAGTCAGAGAATTCCAGGTGCTATATAATGGTATATTATTAATAACAATGTTAAGTAAGCTAAGAATAATAGAAGTTGGTTAAACAATTCTTTTGTTTAAAGTTATACATACATTTGAAAAGAATTTTATATCAGTATATTATAAGCAATAGTTGAGTTATATGCTAAAATTATAAATATTAGTTATGACACAATTACTTTAATTTGATTTCCTGAAGTGCATTAAAAAAGTGCAATATAAAGTTGATTATATGCAAAAATTAGTTTTATAAATCCAATCCAATATATTTTATTAATTGCCCTTATGACTTATTAATAGTTATAACAAAGGCTAAATAAACTGGAAATTGTTTTTTTCTTAATGGAATAGATAACTTCTCTTCAGAAGTATTAAAATTAATTCTTGGAATTATAACAATTAATTTTGCAAACTTGGCATCTCCACTGAGCATGCAATATCAAAGGACTCTAATGCTGATATAAGTGATGATGACTCTTGTTCCATTGCAAAGCCCTCTAGTTGGATCTAAATTTTTAAGTAACATTACAGAAACACCAATCTTTAAAGAGAGTCTAGCTAGAGGCAAACTGTCAGCTTTCAAAGAATTAAGATATTCCATAGAATATAATGCAAGGCCATTGACATTTGTATCATTACATTGAATAGAGTCTGCACTCTGCAAGATCTTTTCTTTTCCTAAAAATTTTTGTAGAACTTCTAAATTGATGTCTTCTATATCAGAGTTCTTGCTAAAAAAAATAGTATAATTCAAGAAATACTAATCATTTTGATGGTGATTAATATTAGAATAAGTGGGAGAAATCAATCCTATGATAAAATTGTCATGGCAGATTAAAGTATCTAAAAGCTGTATTGTTTTTTTAGGACTTAGATTTTTCTCTAGCACTAATATTCAAGAACTAAGCTGCATGAGCCATGTTATTAAGAATCTGATCCAATCTCATATTTTGAACCAAATAGTGGACTTAGATGTAATTTCAAAGTCTACCTCTCTTGAGTGAGGCAGCAATCATCTATTATCTGAGTCTTCATTAAATGACTGAAAGAGTTTGTCTAAAATCTCTTTTAAAAACTATAGTTACTCCACCAAAAGAAATGTTTTATCCAGAATATCTCTAAAACCTTAATCTATAGCATTAATAGCATTTTTGTGCTGCATTGGAACTTTATTCCAAATAACCACTTAGTATAAAGCAGCAATTGAGACAAATGTATTCCTCTTTTAATATTGGCAATAAATATATCTAGTATAGAAATGGAGATTTTGAATCTGAAATAAGCAGTTCTATCACCTTCCAGTAATAAGGCAGTAATTCCAGATAATGTTACACATAATGCAACATCTCTATTGGCATAGATAGCAGAAGTCAAAGTATTGCAGACAAAGGTTTTGCCACATCTTCTTGCACTGTGAATGTATATCTCTAGGGCCAATAGGAAAGCCAAATCCCATAACTCAGCCAATAAAGAAGTTAGTTTCTATGATTCAGCTAGAGAGGAGTTTTATAAAAGCAGCAAGAAACTAGATAAATTAAGGTGAAATAGTATGTAGAATTTGCATGGGAATATGGGCTAAATAATCCTTAGAATAGTGATTTTTTGACAGTTATTGCTGTATAAAGCACTTTGGCACTCTAGGAACTTTATCTAGATATAATGGCTAGTACAAACCAACCTTCAACAATTAAGAATGCATGCAGGTTATCATTTAGCTCCTTAAGGCTAACAACCTTAACCCACTCATAGATTATGAGTGGCTTCTTTATAGCAAGGAGGCCAGATTCAAATTACTAGCTAACTAACTCAAGGCAGCAATTTTTACTATAAGAGTACCACCACTTATAATAATGTCCTCACTTCCAAAGAAACCTTATTTGTTCTTTATTTACTCCAAGACTAAGGAGAAGTCCACTAATGTAGCTCTTTTAACAATAAGGTACCACTTGCTAGTACTGACCTTTATAAAGCACTTCCAATGCCTCAACTACCACCTGCTTCAGATAGCAAGCTTGCTGCTAAAGTCTCCAGCTCAGTTATAACAGGTAAGATAGTATCTATTGAAGCAATGGCCAATGCTATTTTCTTCAAAGTTCCAGCAGTTTAAACAGATCCATTAATTAAGACTGCCACTACTACTATAGCCAATGCTTTGGTAAAATATTGAAATAAAATCAACATGGAGGCAAAAGTAAAAAAGAATTAGATAAATATGAAAGGCTTATAAAGTAGAATGAAATGGATATAGAGGCAGGAATGAAGGTGTAAGACATTATTTAGAATATACAATAAATATGACAACTTTTTTCTTTATTTCTATTTAAATTGTATTGCAAATATTCTTAAAATACCATTTTAAATTTGATTACAATATTTTTTCTTTGATTTTAACAAAAACATTGATGCAAAATTAGGTTATTTGGATTAGTTTGAATAGAGGCAATCACAAATGAACTAGCTTCTACTAAGTTCTGAGGCTAAATTACACTTCATAAAGTACTTTTATAAAATATATGGATAAGTAATAGAGTTTATTGAGTTTTCAGTCAATGCAAGCTTAGTTACATCAAAAGAAGGTCCAAAATGCATATCAAACTATTGATTTGAAGTATACCATTGCCTTGGATTTAAGATATCCACTTCCTGAGGATTCTGAGCATAGGCAATCATCAACTTGCTAAATATTATAGAATCTTCCTCTATTTATATTATTTTCTCTCCCTGTGATGTGTAATATTCTCCAGTTACTCTGAGTTGTTTTCCAGTTATTAGGCCTCCATTTCCTAATCCCAAGAGACTTGGTATAAATTTTCCTGGCCAAAAAAGGGTCCTTCAATGTTTTCAGTGCTCCAATTCTGTAAATCATTAATTTCTCCCTCAATTCTTCTTTAAATGCCTTTAAACCTTCTTCATCAGATGCAGATCAATCATACCTTTCCAGAGATACTAGACACAATAGGCTTTGGTGGCCTTCTTGTCAAGATACAAGCATTTTACCAATACCTATTCAATTTTCCTCAATAACTCAATTTAGCTTTTTCCATCAAATCACTGATTTCTTTATCAGTTTGCCATAAATGCCCTCAGACAACTTCCATTGTGTGTGCATTGATCAAACAACCAAAACAATACTCAATATGTAGGGGTTTACATATATTCTTACTAAAATATGCTTATTTTATTATTAAGATATAATGCTAAATTGATGGCCTTGCACAGCCACAACCCCATTTAGCAGTAGATTATCTTATTAGCTGATGCAATCATATTTCTGATGATGCAATCAGATCCCATCAGATTTGCAGTGATTGCTTTAATTTATCATTGGTGCATCAACTAATAGCTCTGTTAAGAATGCTTAATATTTATATAAAATAAATTACCTGATCTCCAGAACCTGAGCATAGTCACATGATTATAGTCACATAATAGAATTGGGTGTGCATTGGATCAAAATACTGATAAGCTAATTTTTCAGCATTTAGGCCACTAATAAGGCTGATCTAACCTAAGTTAGAAAGAAAATTATAAGGTAGTTCTGGCTATATCATTTGCCTACAGTTTTTGGCAGAACTACTTACAGTTTTCAGCAAAAGTCTGTTTTATTCAGACTTTTTAAATGATCAATAGCTTTGTTTTGTCCCAATAACTTAAAGTTTTCCTTATGTATTCTAGAATATCTTAGGCATTAGAGATAATTGAGACTTTTTTAATAATTAATAGCTTTGTCATATCTCACAGTTTGAGATTAACATATCAATAGGGACTAAGGTAGGAGAAGGAAACATAGGCCATGTATAAAAAGAGACTATAGGAAAATCTGGAATTTTCTAATAAACTCTGGCAAATGAATAAATGTGAGATTTTTCTATCTTTAAACATATATAGAAGTCCCACAGCATTTCTAAAGTCTTAATACAAAGGGAAGAGTAATGTTATAACCCCACCACACTTTTTTGAGTAAGGCTATATCAATTTCACTTTTCCTCTTTCAATTTCTAATATTACAAATTTAATCACCAAGATCACTAGGCTTCCCCAGATAGGCCACAATCTCCTCACACCTCTAGACAATTCCAACTCTCCTGTAGCTAAATCACTTCCAATACCTTGCAACCACTACTCTGCATGATTGTTCTACAAGTTCTAACTCTTGCATAATTGTCCTACTGCATAATTTTGCTAACATTTAATCACCTCCAGTGCACAATCACTTCCAATGATTAAGACACCTTGAAAGTACTTAGGAAAGGCCGTAGTAGTCAGTACAATAATCTTGATATTGCTAACAGTTTATTTAGTTTTCTTATCACTCTAGTCTTATTTCTTTTTCTTTCTCTCTCTATTTCTATCTTGCATTTTTCTAGCCTTGAATCTATTTTTTCTTCTCTGTTTTGACTCTTTCTATCTCTGCCTTATCTTATCTCAATTCTAATCAATCTTCTTCAAAATTTTCAAGTCTTCCATCTATTCCATTTTAATTCTTTTAACTTAACTCATCTCCAACTCTCCAATCTATTTAAGTCTCATTTTTTTTTCTCCATCTCCTTTAACTTTCTATTTTCTCTTCTTTTATTTTCCTTATGCTATTTTCTCATCTTATTTCTCCATTTTCATTCCCTTCCTTTCTCTCCTTCTCTGTTTCCATTTCCTCTCACTCTATCTTAACTTCTTTCCTCCTATCTTAACTTTATTTCAATACTCTTTCATCTCTCTTACTACTTAGTACTACTTCAACTTTTTATCTTCATCTCTAGTTCTCTATTTTCTTATTTCCTTTCCATAATCTGTCCACTTTCTCCTTTTCCTCTCAATTTCTCCTGCACTAACCTCCAGTATTAATCTTTGTCTCTGTGTGAGTCTCCTTTTTTAGCAAGATCCAGCTATTATAGTAAACCCTGAATCTCATTTGCTTAAAGAATTGGATGCTCCATTATAAAATCTGTGCTTAAAATAATGATATCTCTACTTATTCCTGTATATGAAGCTCTTTTAAAAAATAACATGTTTTTAATGATGCAATCTCTACCTCTTTCTTCTACAAGAGAAAATGTTGCTCATAGAAGCATAATTGCAAATCATCAAGTTATGCAAGAGCAAAAAAGGCTGAGACATATTGTTTTAGCTAAGGAACCACTGCAGGCATAAATAGTGTTGGAAGAGCAACAAAGGCTTAGACATGAAGAGCAGAAAAGACAACAACAGGCATTATTTACTTTATATCAAGAAAAGTAGGAAAGTAAAAGATAAGAAAATGATTTCAGATAAGAAGTATAATAAAGTAATGAGTTTTTGTAACTTACAGTGTGTTTTCACTAAATCAGACTAGGCTTTAGTCTATTATCAATGTCTACACAAAAAAGATAAGCTGCTTACCAAGCAGCTAAGTCTGGTAATAAATAGTAAAGTTAAATTATTTGAATATATAAATAAGGTTAAATGACTACACAGGTGCTCTACTCTGCTATACATACCTCAATCAGACTGTTTCACAGTTTCAAGTAGTTGCAACAGTCAAGCCATCAGTAAGTTTAGTTTGGAGGTGATAAGAGAATTTCCTAGCTCATAAAATAGATTAGACATCATATTATCCATGTTATATAAAAGAGATTATTTTTATACATAGGCTTAAAGCCTGTACTAGATGGTCCTGCATGTAGTAAGAAGTTCATGTAATTCTACAAAGGAGATATAGTTAATGAGGGGTCAATAGATTGACTTGCTAGTGGCTTCTTCATCTTAACACAGTTTATATCAGCAGATGCATAGTTGCATATTCAAATATTGTAAGTGTGGAGATTCTGCCTAATGAAATAATACGTTTCATCTTAGAATGCCTTATCAAATAGGTGCTAGTTGCTTTGCTGTTGGTCACTTAGAGTGGTTTCATGCCATCTATCCACTCATTAACAGACTATGGAATTTCATACTAGTTGAGGTATTGCTGCCTTTCATTATTGATGATTATTGTCTCTTATTGCAAGAGATGGCTAGAGAAGAATATATAAGCCAAAAATGTAACTCTATAAGTATAAGTATGATTAGCTCAGCTGATTAGAATTTTATTTTAAATAAAGATATGCAATACATCTATCATAGTAGATACTAAGGCAGAAGTCTTTGAGATAATAAATAGTAATGCAAAATTAGGTTATTTGGATCAGTCTAAATAGAGGCAATCATAAATGAACCAGCTTTCACTAAGTTCTGGGGCTAAATTACACTTCACAAAGTACTTTTATAAAATATATGGGTGAATAATAGAGTTTATTGAGTTTTTAGTCAATGCAACCTTAGTCACACCAAAAGAAGGTCCAAAAGTATATCAAACTATTGACATGAAGTATACTATTGCCTTGGGCCTAAGATATCCACTCCCTAGGGATTCTGAACATGGGCAATTAGCAATTTGCTGAATGTTATAGAATTCTCCTCTATTTATATTATTTCTCTTCCCTGTGATGTATAACATTTTCTAGTCATTCTGACTCATTCTCTCATTATTAGGCCTCCATTTCCTGGTTCCAAGAGACTTGGTATAAATTTTCCTGGCCAAGAAAGGGTCCTCCAATGTTTTTGGTGCTCCAATTCTATAAATTGTTAATGTTTCCTTTAATTCCTCTCCAAATGCCTCTGGACCATCTTTCTTATTAGATGCAAATTGATCAGACCTTGCTGGCAATACCAAACACAATAAGATTCTGTGGCCTTCCCATTGAAATATAGGCATTTTACTGATACCTGCTTAATTTTCCTCAACAACTAAATTTAGCTTTTTCCATCAAATTGCTGATCCCTCTATCAGTTTATCATGGAATGCCTTCAGACACCTTTTATTGTGTGCAGATTGATCAGACAATCAAAATAATACCCAATATGTAGAGGTTCACATATAGTCCTGCTAAAACATGCCTATTTTATTGTTAAAGTGTGATGCTTTCCTTAAGATAAGTCATTTAATTTCCAAAAACCTGAGCATAGTTACAATGATCATGATCACATGACTAATTTGGGTGCACATGTCACCTGATTATAGTCACATGATTGATTTGGGTGTGCATTAGATCAAAATACTAATAAGCTGATTTCTCAACATCTAGGCCACCAATAAGGTTAATCTAATATAATATATAGAGAGCTTTTTAAGGCAGTTCTAGCTATGTCATTTGTCTACAGTTTTCAGTAGAAGTTTGTTTTTTTCAGACTTTTTGATAATCAATAGCTTCATCTTATCTCATTATTGAAATAGACATATCAATAGTTGCCCCATTACTGCCTCATACTTTAAGATAGCCTCTCAATATAGTCTAGAGCAGGCAAAATTATAAGTCAAGTGCCTATATATAGTGGCCTTAAATAGGTGGCAAGCATAAATTACACAAACTAATATAAACTTAAATAGGCTGCACTAGTGAATGCACATTGTCTAGTCTATAGTCAGACTGGTCCATATATTAGGCATCCTTAGGATGCTTATAAAGAAGGGCATAGAAGCCTAAAAAGTCTGAAGCAAAGAGCTGCTTTAAATCTAAGGAGTTTATGCTAACAAAGGCAATCCTCCCACCTTCCTTATAGTAGTACAGCTACAGGAGTACATTTATATATAAGACTTGTTTTCACTTTACTGAATTTATAAAAGAGACTAATATAGTCTTATATTGATTATCTTTAAATAAAAAAGATATAATCTTGTCCTGTACTATAAAGTGACAATTGAGAATCATCCTCTTGAATTCATTGAGCAGGAGATATTCTACTTGATGCTGCTAGAGTAGTATAAACTAATTGTTGACTAGTAATTGGAGCTTTTAAAGCTTCAAAGTGCCACCTTGTACACTTTGCTTATAAAGGTGCTAACAGCATTGCTAGCTTATTTAGCCTCAAAGAACTAGGCTGCTCAAGCCTCTTGCTGCATAAAAACTGTGTTGGTTATTGGTGACCAATAAAATTAGGGCTATAGCTCTGTGCCAAAAAACAAGTTCTGATGCTCAACAGAGTGATCATAATAAATTACTACACTAAACATATCTAAAATATGCCTTGTTACTTCTTTAAGATGGGTAGCCTCTTTTTTTGCACTTTTTTGTGCATTCCAGTCTATTTTTGCCTGCTATGCACTGTTGCATCATTTGCATGCAATATGTTGTGCCACTGTTTTATGTAGCACTGAAGATTCTATATAAGCTTTCTTAAGCTTTATACTTGTCATTTTCTAATAAAAGCTAGGCTAGCCTCACTAAAGACAACTGCTCTAGGCATAGATCCATTGCCCACACTACTTATGAGAGATGAGGAGGGGGTTTCTTTACTAAGGCTGTAAGCAGAAAGGGACTTTTTGCTTGAGGAGCTCTTTTTGATGCATTTTTTAAAAACAACATATCAATATAGATATGCCCTTCCAAATGTTTGCCTTGCTATTTCTGTTGTAGGTGGAAGGCCTTGACCTCTACTGAGCATGCACTTATATTCATAAATTTATGCTCTCTATAGGATGTAGTTAATACCACAGACTTTAGTCACAATAATGCAACCTCAGACATACTACTTGTGAAGTGCTATAATAAGTAAGGGGTTGCTTGGGAATTAACATCTTTATACAAAAGAATGTTGAGCCTCAGGCCAGCCTCCCAGCCTAAAATCAAAATGCTTAACCTAGTCAAGCAGAAGAGCATATCATCCACTTCTTGTTAATATACTATTTTGCTAAAGTTAGTGTCCTAACTTAGAAGAGTTATCTGCTACTTGCAAGTAGCTGAAATTGCAAGAAGATCAGTTTTGTGCTGAGTATGCATGTGATCTATATTATCCATCATTTAAGTAATAAAGATAATAGCCTTGATATTGTGGAGGAAAGTTATGTCTACAGATACTTTATATCTATTATCTTTAAGCTTTTATAGCAGAGATGCCAGGACTAGGTCCTAGTAGTGGATGGGCTTATTAGCCTATGCATTTCTCTTCTTACATTAATCATGCAAGGGCTCTTCTGAGCTAAGCTCAGATTATTGCAGCTTTCTAGCTACTAAATTAGAGAGAGCTTAACTAAGCCCTCTATTAGTGCATTCTCCAGCCTCTTACTCTTCTTTTCTATACTAAGAGCTTCTGTACTCTCAGCTATAGCTTCAGAGATGTAGAAAGAAGCTCTATCTTCCTTGGTGACTAGTGCTTCTAATAGAGTGCTAGTCTTAGTGAGTGCTGAATTAAGGCATTACACTCTATACTCCTCATAGCTAAGAAGCATCATCATTTTTAATACACCAGCCATTTCTAAGTAGTGAGCTGGGCTCACATAGAGCAATAGGGGTAGTGGCTCCATTATCTCCACTGCCATTCTTGAGATTCACTTTTACACTAGCACTAACTGGAAGTTTATTTATTCTCTATATGCTGCATATTGAAGTTAAGCTCCAATATTTTGCAGCAGATAGCTACCTGTTATTAATTGTTGAGGTGGAGATTCACCCACTAATGGCCTATTGAGGCTGATAGCCTCTTTGTATTGATAATTATAGCATGTAGACATCACTAATTGTCTATTAAGGTGGATAATTCACCCTTATTTGCTACTGCTATTATTGTAGAAACCTCACAGACTGCTGTAGTTAGCCCCATTGAAGCACATTTTGAGTTAGTGGAGGAGCTATCTAGCTATCTACCTCCTCCTCTTCAGCTGACAGTAAAACCAACAGCACCTGAAAAGAGTGCACTAATTGCACCTGAGTGTGCTGCTATTGCTGCTACTAAATGTTTTAGTCCATAAATATACTGTCTATAAATGAAAAAAATAACTAAAAACAAAAACCTTTCTTTTATATGTCTCAGTTACAATAGCTAACTAATATAGCATAGCCATAATTGATAATCCTGAATTAATTAGGCATTAAAGTGCCTATCCAATTGACTCAAGCACTTCACTTAATACTCTTCAATTTGAAATAGCAATTTAACATTGCTAGCTTGGCATAATGAGAGTATGGTTTTTATATAGTATCTTTTAGAGACCACCTCACCTCAAACTTAAGCATGTTGCACCCACTTTATCAGTGACTGATGATATTTTTGGCAAACCATTTGTTATCATTCTTAGCCATAAAATCATAGAGCCTTGGAGTTGCTCTGTTCAGGAACAATGCATTATCTAATACATTATATAGTTATAGCAGTAATATATAAAACTTCAGAATGATATGCTATTTCTGCAATGCCTGTAATAACTCCAACACATAGTTGGAAGTCCTAAGTTTAGTGTCTAGCATGCAATACAGGCTTACTCATTTAGGACAGAGCTTGCCTACTCATCTTCTGAGTAATTTCATATTATGTGATAAGAAATACACTAGCTCTCTCACTGCTATAGGTAGATCCTCCCACTAATTCTGATTAACACACTTTGCCTAGAAGATATGTGCTTTAATAATCACATTATACACTCTTGCAACATTCTCCAATACCTATTCTACAAACTCTACTACTCCTTCGTGAGTTATTAGAATAGCACATATTTTGTGCAGTATGAAAGGCATGTACCCCCTGCTTAGTTTAAAGAGTACATACTCTGTAAACTCTAATATGCTTGCATTAATCACAAACTCAGTTATTAGGCACCAATCTACTCAATTCTGTTAATTAAGGCAAACTACTGCCCTAAGTATCTAGTTAATACTGTGGTTAGCCCACTTTATCTATTCATCTGTCTAAGGATAAAATGATATAGACATTAGAAGCCTTGCTCCTAATAGCTTGTGAAGTTTTCTCCACTACTGCAATGTGAACTTAGAATTATGATCACTCACAATCATATTAAGCAGTTTATGCAGCCTAACAATCTTCTACAGATAGATCTACAACTGCTTTTTTACTATTACTATTAGGTGCACTATACTAGTCATGCAATAAATAACCACTCATAAGTAGTTAAATTTCTAGAACTCAAAGAAGGAGCTAATAAAGTTCATGCTAATAGAATCTCATGGCTTCATAGGCACTAATAACTGGTGGAGTTTTAAAAAACTAAAGCACCTTGTAATTTGTAATAATATAAATGGAATATCCTATTAGTTGTCTTCTTATTTGAAGAGAGCCTTTAGAATAGTTAAAGTTTCTAATTCATATATTGCATAGTTCTGCTATGCAGTGATAAACTTCTTCAATATGAACCTTGCTAAGCAGTACATTTATCAGCTGTTTCCTGATCATATATAGCTCTTACACCTGTCCTAGAATCCTACTTTGAGTCAATAGGTCAAATAACTGGAGTCTTTAAGCATATATCCTGCACCATCTCAAAGCACCATTGATGCAGCAGATGCTAATTGAATGGTGACCCATTCTGTGTCATTGCCATCAATGGCTCCATATACACTATTATATCAGGCAAAAAGCTAGAAATACAGTTGACAAAGCCAACAAATCCTTATATAATCAGTATAGTTCCATAGTATATGCTACTTTTGTATATGATCAAGTTTATTTTGAACTGGAGAATACTTCATTTATCAATGACATAATGAAAGCAGTCAACTCTGTGCATATATAATTTTTAATAGGAATCCACCTAGTACTTCTAAGAGTTAGAGGCAACAAGCCAGAGTTCAAAGTAGACTTCAACAGTTACAAATGACTGATCCTAATGATTGTCATGCAAATAGAACATTAGAACTTATTCTATAGTTGTGTTACCTTTTTACTTTGAAATTAAAGATATGAAATTTGGGGATATTAAATCTGGGAGTATGAGATCTGAAATTAATAATCAGACTAGACAATTTGCTAATGATAATAATCCTTTTGCTATGGCTGTTTCTGATATAATTTTGCTTGCTGAAGGTATTAGACTTGGGAGTATAGAATCTGGAGTTAATAATCAGATTAGACAGTCTGCTATTACTAAAACCCCATTTGCTATGGCTATTCCTAATGCTCCTTTACAAAATTCTATGCCTAAAATGGTGTCATCACTTGCTCCTACATTTAGAAGAGTTAGAAATACTTTTCTACACAATTCTATTCCACTTCTACCTGCTCTTAATATTAGAGAAAATATTGCTCAAAGGAAAATATTCACAAATCACCAAATTAGATAAGAGCAAGCACTAGCAGCATTATAAGAGCAGCACAGGCTAAGATATACTGCTATTGCTGAAGAGCATGTAAGGCAATAGGCATTAACTATTTTGCATGAGCAACAAAGGCTTAGGCATAAAGAATTGGAAAGACAATAAGAGCAGCAAAGGCAGCAAAGACTGAGATATGAAGAGCAGGAAAGGCACCAACAGCAGAAAAGAAAATAGCAAGCACTAGCTACTTTGCACCAGAAAAGGTAGAAAAGGAGAAGACAAGAAGAAGTTTTTAGATCAGAAGTGAGGCTAATCTAATTTTGAAAGCTGCTTTAACTGATAAAAGTGAATAGTATATAGATTTTAACTTTGAGCATAGACCTTTAAATGAAGCTATGGCTCAAAGGATTTTTCAAAGCTAGGAACAGCAATATGCAGCTGATTTAGAAGAGGACTTTAATGACTTAGGTCTTCAAAATAATTTGAAATATATTGTTGCAGCCTTTAACTAATTAATGCAATATCCTTTGAAGCATTGAAATCAACCTATAGACAATGTGGATAATCCTCATCTATTGACAAATCCAGATTCTTTTCTGGTTAACTACTAATCTGAATGGCTACTTTTTCATCAAGTGCTTTGAAAGCCTCCATTCCCAGAGTTGTGAGCTCTTCTAACACCTCCTTGAGGGCAAGTTCTGCACACCTTACAGTAGCTAAGCTCAATGGGGCTCACTTAACTCTACTATTCTGCTTCAGAGGCATATATGTTTCCAGGCCTTATAGGGAGTTTATTTGTCATTATAGTGCTTACTATACTATGCAATTATTTCACCTCATCAGCAGGTTCTCTAAATACAAGTCAACTGAACCATTGCAGTCTTCTTTGCAATTGTGTAATTAGAGAAGTTAGTCTTATAAGCATTTTATTTTATGGCTAATGCTAGCTCTTTATGTTAAGTGCTTTAGCTCTATAAGCATCCTTGCCCATTTATTCTATATTAGTGTCCCAACTTCAATCATGCACTTTAGGCTATTTCTGACCTGCCTCTAATGGCTGAGCTACTTGCTTCTATTTAGAGTCATCCTCCTGCATTCACTATTGGTGATAACTATAAAAACTGAGTTACTTATCATTACTCTATTTGAAATTTGCATAGCATGGCTGTGCACAAAGCTTAAGAAGCTAATTAAGTTCTGTCAATAGACTCTTTAACTGACATTGGCTACTAGGCAATAGCTTTTAGCTAGAAGATTTTAAAAAAATATAATGAAATTACAAGTTTTTGTAGCTTATAGTGTATTCTCACTGAATCAGACTAGGCTTTATTCTATTGTTAATGTTTACACAAAAAAGATAAGCTACTTACAAAGCAGCTAAGTTGAGTAATAAGTAGTAAAGTAAAATTATTTAAATATATAAATAAAATCAAATGACTATATAGGCACTCTGCTATAAGAAGTGAGGCTAAGCTAATTTTGAAAAGCTGCTTTAACTGACAAAAGTTCACAGCATATAGATCTCAACCCTGAATATAGGGCTTTGAATGAGGCTATGGCTTACAAAATTTTTCAAGTCTGGGAATAGCAATATGTAGCTGATTTGGAGGAAGCCTTTAATAGCTTAGGTCCTCAAAATAATTTAAAATATATTTATGCAGCCTTTGATCAACTGATGCAACATCCTTTGGAGTATTTAAATTAGCCTATAGACAATGTAAATGATTATGGGCAGCAGAATCCACTAGCAGAACCACTTAATATAGATAATTCTGCTATTCCTATATTAGCAAAGAATCCCCCTTCTAATTTAAAAATAAATTGACTTATAGAATGTGAATGATTCTAGGCAGCAAAATCCACTAGCAGAACTACTCAATATGGATAATTCTATACTAGTAGAAAATCCCCTTTCTATTTAACAAATTATACAAGAACCAAGAAATACTCTTTCAAAAGCAAGATAGCTTTACTTGAATGAACTTATACTATATTATCTTAGCCTTATAAGGGGAACACTTGACATCTGCAGAACTCCTTCCACAGAGCCAACAGTGCAAGTGACAAGTGAGAGTCAAGCAAGCATGAGAGTGGGCAAGAGTCAGGCAAGGGACAAGCAAGGCTAATAGAGGGTTGGATGTTGCTAGAGAAGCTTATAGTTGGTTTAGTAGATAGGCCAGAAGAACACTGCTATTGTTCAGCCTAAGGATATTCTATCCTCAGGCTGCCTATATATATTACATCAGTGGCTGTGTTATTACTAATATTGTTTACTAATCGGGCCCTGGTATATAATGGAATATGACTAACTGTCAGGGGACTCCTCATTTCCTTCCTTCCCTTCTTCTTTTACTTCTTATTCCTTCACTCTCCTTCCATTCATTTCTTACTTCTTCTATCTTCTCTCATGGTATTGTTTTCATTCTCTCAACACTATCTATTAACACTATTTTCAACCTTTGATGTGCTCTAGTTCTTTAGCTATCATCCAGACAAGTGTGGACCCTCCAGCACCGCTTCCAGGCTGCTTACATAAGCCGGAGTTTGCCTTGCTGACTTCTAAAGTCCAGAGTTTTCCTGCCTTGTTTGTACTATTGTTTGGTTAGTCAATTTTCGAGTTTTTAAGGTTTTGTTATACTGTACAGTTGTTTCCCACGCCTTTTTAAGGTTTTGTTGTACTGTACAGTTGTTTCCCACGCTTCAGAAGCCCCAGAAGCGTCCAACCTGGCATAGGGAATCCTCAGACTTGTTCTCTTTGGATTTCCCTCTGCCAGGTGAGTAGTTATTATAATATTGTCAGTACATATTCTAATACACTTTGGATTTCCCTCTGCCAGCTGTGTGACTGAGCCATAGCCTCCAGAGGTTGCCCTTACACTAACAATAATTGATGCTGAGTAAAGTTCATGCATATGACTCATCAAGGTTGACTATTAAGAGATGGAAGGAGAAAGAGTGGGCCGAGTGGCTAGTTAGATCTGCTAGGAGTAGGCATATCATTGGACTAAGCTTGGAATAAAGTTGGACACAGTCTGGAAACTAATCCCTTAACAAGCCTTATATATGTCATAGTTAATACTGTCAGACTCTACACTTTGATGCTGAGAAGCTCACCAAATCTACCAAATATAATTTAAAGTTTGGCATGTGCTACTTGCAAGGCCAAATTAATTTGCCTAAATTCAAAAATGCATTAACTATTAGGAAATGACTTATTTAAAGGTCCTTTACTCCATGTTTTCTTCTAATTTTCAGGCCTTTTCACTCTAATTCACTCACTGCCAAGTATCTTCATTAAACTTCCAACTGGCTGGACTTTATAAAAATAAACTTCCTCATTAGTTGAAAATCTTTACTACATTTTAAGAAATAAATCACTTTTAACAAGAACTTTGATGGAGCCCTCATCAAAAGTGATTTAATTTCTCACTGTGATATGACTGTGACTATGACATCAGTCACATCAGTCACACAGCATGACAATGTTACACTGTGACATCACATGTAACAGTTATGCAATTTAATCTTGGAATATTTTCTATTAACAGGCAGAGTAAATTTTTAGACTTATTTTCTTTAGATTTCTCTTTACCAAATTAGCACCTTATTATTTATACCTATCTTACCTTTATGAATACAACTTTAAATTTCCCTCTGCCAGCTATGTGACTGAGCCACAGCCTTTAGAGGTTGCCTTTACACTAATAGAGCTACTTAACCTACTTCATAGCTACTATTTTTTTTTTTGATGCTTTTAAAGCATTTATTTGTCAATACAATATAGCTTTTGCATTTACTTCTCTAGAGATTACAATTGGTTATGCTATTATCAATGCTCCTAGATCATACAGCTTTAGAATCAATGGAGAACTTGATTACCTCATAGGTGTGTTGCTTTCAATTGAAGAAGAATAGCTAAAATATGCACAACTCTACTTCTATAATTATAATCAGCAATTAACTCTTTGTTAACAAAATAATCCTGGATTAGATTCTCAAATAATGGCATCTTTGTAAGATATGCTTAGTAGAGTCAATCCCTTTACTGGCTTATATAAGCATATTAGATAGATTATGAGAGAAGTTTCAGAAGGCCAATTATAAAAGCTTTTTATTCAACTTAGAGTAGATTTTGGAGATTATTGGCACTATAATGATCTCTGTTGCTGCTATAATTTCTAAAAATGGTTCTAAAGAAAGATCAAATTATTGTGATATAATCTTATACTTGCATAAAAATCAATTGAAGCAAATAAGCCAAGTGCATTTATATAATACTCCACTGCATTTTACCATCATATTTCCAACTAGAGGGCTTGGCTTTTACCTTTCATATTGCCTCTCATTATAGACTAGAGAATTAATAAAAAACTATATATATTACTCAAACTGCATATTATGCATATAAGCTTCAACAAAAATCTTTAGAAGCTAATGCTGCATTACTTTGGAGTAACAGATTATTTTAACAATATGTTGTAGATATATGAGCTTCAATTGAACAAGTCAAGCTTAATTGGATTAGATTAAATCAACAGAAGATTAAGGCTGAAGTTTATTAAGGAGTAGTTGATGCTGCAGCTAGAAATGAAGAGTTACTTTAGCAAGGCTGTTTTATTATTCTTCCTGCTTTTTACACTAGAAGTGAACATTATATACAGCAATTATTCTAAGACTCTATAGCTATTTATAGGCATTTTCAAAAACCAGATCTCTTTATAACAATGAGTGCTAATTCCAAATGGCTAGGAATTAAAGAAGCCCTTTTGAAGGAATATAGAGTTAATGGTAAAAAGCAAACAGCTTCTGATTAGCCTGATATTATGGCTAGAATATTTAAGCTCAAAGAAATGCTCTCTTAAAAAACATCAAAGATAGTATTTTTAAAAAATGTGTAGCTCATATTCACATCATTAAATTTCAAAAGAAGGAACTTCCACATATGTATATCTTGATATTTTTCCCTCATAATAATAAACTTAAGAATGTAGCTCATAATCTTCCCTTGCCTACAAATGGGTTAGCATAGTTTTCTATTTTCACTGTGGCTATTTTGTGATTTGTTAATATTGCAATTTCCTTAATTTCTCATTTTGTGGCATTGTTTATAATATCTTGTATTATATATATTCTGTCTATCCAAGATTCTGATTTTATTGCTTTTTATATTAATATATACTCTTTTATTGCAGAGTGAGCTTCTTTTCAACCATTAATCATTTAAAAACTGGACATCATTTTGAATAGAGATAGTGTAGCCCCCACTTTGTCTCTATGATCTAGAAGTTTGTCTATTGCATCTTCTACTAATAATATCTGGGTAAGGAAGTTAAATTACTTTATTGCTCTGCTTATATTTTAGGCTTTTCCAGAATTCTTCATTTTCTTTTGGAGTATTTGGAGCATAGATATTTAAAACTGTTAATTTATCTGCATGCTATGATATGATTATTAAAATGGCTCTTTCTGTGATAATTTCATTCACTCTTATTCCCTCTCAGTTTGATATATTTTTATTCACTGCAAATGCTACTCCTTTTGAGTTGAGCTGGTTTGAATCAGTTGAATTATATACTACTATATTTTTCAGGCTGCCATTTAGTTTCCATATTTGTTCCTCATTCAAGTGTATTTTTTATATCACTAGTATACTCAGTTTATATGTCTTCATTACTCTATTAATCTTATTCCATTTATGGTTAATGTTATATATAGTTATTGCACCCCTTTCCTAAATATTGAGTGAGCCTATTTTAATGTTTGCTTTTATATTTTTCCAGACCCTCCTCCTTGATTCTCTGGATCTTATGTTAGTTCAGTTATTTTTCCATTTAGTATGATCTCCCTCCAGTTTAGTATTATCATCCTCATTCACTTTTATAATACCTGCTTCATTTTCACTTATCATCTCCTCATTGGGATTTTCCATTGGTGTTGGGGTTCTTCTTTGAGAATTCAAAATCCTTCAGCATTCTTCTTCTCTTTAGTACTCTGCAATTAAGTTTATAGCATTATTCTGGGGAAGAATCTCTCTGGAGCTATTTGAGCAGTCTCTACTTGGATGGATAGACCCTTTATTGCTAGTATCTCCTCCTGCTTCTAGGATACATGCTCTGAGATTTATCCTCTCATCCCTTTCCTGCAATATATCTATTGAAGCAATTAGTGATTTGGCCTTCAGTTTACAATCATCATTTAGAGAACTAATGGGCCTTCTAGCCCATAGGTCCCAACTCACTCTGTTGAGGCCTATTTCTCCATAGCTACACTGTCAATTTCCATTTTTTTGCCTTATTTCTAGATCTGGCTTAGGTGTTAATTGACTTTATCTCTCATGATATGCCTCAAGTGGCCTAAATAGGCCAGCAATTATTAATGGTAACCCTCAAGTCATTCATTGTCTCCTATTATTGGAGGAACTATCCACCTTTAGAGCTTTTCTATTCTTACAGTATATGTAGGCCTTAAGAGTTTTCAACAGTGTTTATCAGGCTACATCTTGTAATAGATGTTTTATTTATAGAAAATTCATTTATTTATTAAGTTTTCTACTTTTAGTGCATTAGTATTATATTAAAATCCAATTCTACCTCTGCCTCTTCTTTAGAGGTTGTTTCTCCTACTGCTTTTTAGACCTAGCTCTAATCTCATTTCTGTCATTGTTTGTTATATACTATCATTAGAGGAGTAGCTGTGATGTAAAGCCAGGGGAGGCAATGGGCTTCATTATATGTGCCTATTAATTCTCCTACTTATATATCCTGAGTTTCAAAGAGTTTGGATATAGTTGTTTGGAATTAGTCAGCCATGGCTAATTTGTTAGTTTCTATATCTGCATCAAGGGAGTATATGAAGCACTTGTAGATGCCATCTATTTTCCACTCATTTACTATGTCAGCTTGTAGTTCTTTAAATATATTTTAGCTTGTTTAGCTATATATTACAGAAAATTTACCTTGGGAGATCAGTATGAGTTTTGTGTGAATAAGAATCATGTATAAAGAGTTGTGGTCTAGTTTCTCTTCCTGCATAGAGTGGTCATTCCTGGTTATTCCTGGTGCATTATAGTTTCCAGGCCTGGGTGTGAGTGTCTTTTGTTGAAGCCTTTTCTAAATTACTTGGAGTGTTTGATTTGTCACCTTCCCTTCTTTTACCCTATTAATTTTTACACTGCTATCTCTGAAGGTCTTATCCCAACTCTTGTCCTCATCTTCTTCCATCTGGTTATTTCTAGACAGTTCCACCACTTGCATTAGTGAAATCTTAAAGATGTAGTCACTTTGAATATCAGGCATCATTAGTAATCTATCTCTAAAGGTTGGGGTTATAGGTCTATCTTCGATTTTTGGGGTTATCCCTCATTATTAGTTATTTTGGGGCTGGATTTATAGATCTGTCACCTGTGTTTTGGGTTATCTCATTTTCCAAGAATTGGGAGAGACTTACTATCATCTTTGTTAGATTTTGCTTTGGGTTTAGCAACTTATTGGCTTTTCTTTAGGCTCTACATTTCAGGAATGATGGTTTCATGTTCTGGAATTATTGAAGTCTATGCAAATTCATTTCTCCTTCTATTTTGTCATTTACATTGTCTTCCTTTCTTTAGGTTCCTGAGTTATTGAAGTTTATGCAAATTTATCTCTTCTTATATTTTGTTATTTACATTGTCTTCCTTTCTTCAGGTTCCTGATTTTATTATAAATGATATTCTGACCTTATCTCAGACTATTTCAGATTATTTCTTCTGCCTGACTATGACTTGGGTATATTCTCCTATTAAAATCTATTTTCATTATTTTTCATTTTTTAAGTTTCAGAAATGCAAAACATGATTTTCTGCTTAACTCACCTTTTCAACTTATTATGTTTCCTTTATTTTGGAGTTTTCCAATTTTGGTAGTGGGGGTCAGTATTGGGTGGATGTTCTCTCCTTTAGCTTGGAATGCTTAAATCTCTATTAAGATTTTCAAAACTCTTTTGAAGTTTTAAACTTTAACCATGGTGGTGGTTCAGAATAAGAAGCCCCTCCCTGACAAGGACTTTCTTATGGCTTCAAGACTTGAAAACCATGTGATTATAATATAATATGACTGTGATATTACTTATATCAGTTATACAGCATGACAAAGTTACACTGTGATATTACATGACTAAACTTTGGACTATTTTCTGTTAACTAGTAAAGTGGCTTATTAAACTTATTTTCTTTGGATTTCTCTTTGCTAGCTATATAACTAGGCCACAGCCTCTAGAGGTTGTTTTTACAATGACAATTATCATCAATGCTGATAAAGAGGTTAGGTTAATGTAGAGACTATTTCTGAATCAATAATAGTTTAGATATTATATATCATAAGTATATGCATAGTCAATCCACATTTAAGAGATGTGGTTCATGGGGAAGTGCCAAAGGTTGTGGCATGAGCAGGCTCAATGTAAAGTTTGTATAAGAGAAAAGTAAAGTTGTTGATGGCTTAGAAGGCTACCACACTTTCTTAATTATATATAGAGGTTATAAATATGCAATAATGAGAGCAAATGCTCTTGAATAAGCTGCTTGTATATGAATACTAATATGTGCTAATGCATGAGCTAGAATGTAGATAAAGACTATGCTTTAGGTGACATGCACTAAGATATTAATGGCTAACTCAGACATAAAGTTCCAATATCCTAGGTAGCAGTGATGCAGTAAGTACAAGTAATGTTTTATTGGGACTTGAGAATATTCCATGCCTGAAGTATTGTTATTAACATAGCTCTGCTGTAAAGGTAACCTTTAAAGGTTGTGGCTCAGTCACACAGCTGGCAAAGAAAGATTCAATATATATTAATAAATGTATAATAAGTAAAACCAATATAAAGTGTTAACTTAGCAGAGGAAGATTTAAAGAGAACAAGTCTAAAAAGTCACTTTGTCAGTTAGCTATGCAATATCATTAATTTAGTATTACACTTTAACAATAAAACATATATATTTCAGCAAGAATATATGTGAATCCTTATATATTGGGTATTTTTAGGATTGCTTAATCAATCTGCATACAATGGAAGTTGTATAAAGACATTTTGTAGCAACTGGATAGAAAAATCAGCAATTTAATGAAAACAATTAAATTTAGCTGTTAGTTAAAATTGGACAGACTTCAATAAAATACTAATATCTCAATAAAACAGTAACCAAACTCTATTCTGTTTGATACTTTGAGAAATGGTCTAATTAATTTACAAAAAGAGCTAGAGGCATTATATAGAGAACTATAGGAAATATCAACAATATACTAAAGTAGAGCACCAAAAAACATTGAGAGACATCTTTGGGCCAGGAAATTTTATACCATGCTTCTTGGGACTGGAAAATAAAGGCCCAATAACTAAAGAATAGTCTGAAATAACCAAAAAATGTTACATATTACATAGAGGGGGAGAAGCATAAATAGAAGGGAATTATGTGACAAAAGGCAAGGAATTGATTGCTTGCATTTAGAATCTCCAGAGAGTGGATATTTTAGGCCCAAGGCAATAATATACTTCAGATTATTAGTTTTATATATTATTTAGACCTTCTTTTAGTGTGACTAAGATTGCATTAGTTGAAAACTAATAAATTTTATTATCTACTTGTTATATTTTATAAAAGAATTTGTAAAGTGTAATTTAGCCTCAGATCTTGGTGAAAACTGGTTCATTTGTAATTGCCTCTATTCAGACTAATCCAAATAACCTAACTTTGCATCAATAATATGTGACATTATAGTGTGATATTGTTATGCTAATGTTACTATCAGGTTCCACTGAGTTGGGGGCTTTCTGAGAAAGCAATGCCCTTACAAGGTGGACTTGATCTATGGATACCCAGGGGTCTGGAGTTCTAGGGCTAGGGCTCTGGAGTTTAAGACATGAACAGGGGGTAGTTCTAGGAAGTGGGACTTGACTCAGAGTTTCAGATGTTTTGTAGAGGCTGAGGGTTGGAGAGGGTTGAGTCAGAACTGGAGATTCTAAGATGAGACCTGGTTAACAAATTATAAGTTATGAAATACATATCAAACTTAGAGCACATGATTATTTTGGTGTGCCAGTTGAAGCATACTAGTTAATGCATATCAATCAAGCAAGAGGGCATGCAACAATTCAAGTTAATATCAAGACTAGTGAATATAATGGAAAACTATGCTATAAGTACTATAGGGTCAGGTCTCAGAGTTCTGAAGTGTCTGAGATAGGTTTTGGAAGGCATTAAGTAGCAAGCAGGGACTGTATACTTAGATCATGCATGTGGGGTGCATAATCAATTGACATGGAAGGAGCTGTGATGCATAATGGCTGGAAGCAGGTCACATGATCCAATCATTGACAGTGGTCAATCCTGGGGTCCATGATGCAAGGTTTTTGGGGAGGTTGGCTAATGGCAGTTATAATGCATGTGATGGCAGTGTTGGCAGCTGTGGGAGTGGGGCACATTGTGGGATTGACAAAAAAGGGTTCTAGATGGAGTTCCAGGGCTGTCCTAAGAGACTCCAGAAGGGGGTCATAACATCACACAGTATAACTAATATTAATAAAGCTTTCATCATAGTTATAGTAATAGTTTGTTATAATCATATAATCTTCAGGTTATGAGGCTGTAAAAAGAGCCCTTGTGGAAAGTTATCATTTTTTTAGGATTTACTAGTAAAAGAATTGAGCCTTACAACTAATAAAAAAAAAGTTGGTTTTTATGTAATAAAAAGGTCTAGAGGCATTTCAAGAAGAACTGGACAAGATATTGACAATTGATAGAAGCAAAGCATTAGAATAATTAGAGAGACATCTTTGAGCTAGAGAAATTTATAATAAGTTTCTTAAAACTAGAAAAAAAGTGTTTAATAACCAGAAAATATTTTAGAATGTCTGAAAAAAGCTATGCATTATATAAGGAGGAAAATGCATAAATAGAGGGAGATTTTGTGGCAAAAGACAAAGAACTGATTGTTTGCTAAATTTTAAAAAGCTACTCTATTAGTATAACCAAGTTATTAGGTTTAGTAGCTTAGAATTTAGACTCACTATATTAGACCAAGCTCAATCTATTATTAATGTAGTCTAAACAAAAAAGTAAGCTTCTTATAAAGCAGCTGCTTAGTATTGTCACGACCCCTTCCGGAGTCCCCTGGAACAACCCCAGAACCTCACCCGGGACCCTCTCCACAACACGCCCCACCCCCGCAACTACCGATGCCACCACTAATTTGCATCACAACCGACATCAGCCAACCCCCAGGGACCATGCTTCACGGACCCCGGGATCGACCACCATCAACTGCCAGATCACGCTACCTGCTCCCGGCCATCACGCATCACGATCCCCCCACGCCAATTGATCACGCACCCCTCACGCGCGATCCCAGTATACAGTCCCAGCCCGCTACTCAATGCCTTCCGGAAACCATTCTAGACATCCCAGAACTCCGAGACCGACCTCATAGTACTT